>JAECUM010003500.1:0-56047 GCA_016617855.1 Megalonaias nervosa | reverse complement strand
CATGGAGTCTGCACATGTACTTTCAATCCATATAAATAAATGCATGAGACTTTGTGCAGTAATTCATATACAGCGATTTAAGTAATATTTAACAAATAATTTATTTGCCTAGAACGCAAAGTTAAAATTCAAACAACACTTACAGTAGTGTGAATACAATTCCAAATAATCCTAAATGTCCTGTCACTAGTTGAAAAGTATAGAATGTTCCGAATGAATTCTACCAGTCTTGAATATATCGAAGTACCAAAACGATGTAATACAGAAGGTTCTTAAATGAGTTCTCAATAACCCCAAAATAGTATTTTAGTCCACGAAAGTCAATGAACACTTTATAACTCAAAGAAAAACTAAATAAATCAGTCTTATCAAATTGTATATGAATACGGCAATAAACACTGATTATAGTTTCCCAAAGACTGATATTAAACACCCATGAATACTTGTTTACCAATAATCCTTTTAAATCCACTCGACCTACCATGCAATAGACTGTGCAATTCCCTAGATGTGAGCTATTTGAAATGATAAATTTCATCAAGTTCAAAGCAAGTTCGCTTCCAGCACATTATAAGTTCGTAAACACATTTAGGCCTCGAACTCAACTTTTGATAAGCATATTAAAAACATAAGAAACTTTCAGGTTAGGAGAAAGTTCCGTTTTCACAACCATCAATTGCGATTGTGCTAACGTCATTTACACAATATAAACTAAGTATTCATAGCACACTTTGTTACTAACGCTTAATTAATATATTTTGATGGTGAATCCATGCATTAATTGAATTACGTTTCTCAAATCAGGCTGCCTGTATAAAGGAGAAAAGTCAGTTCTTTTAACCATATCCCTTTTCTTAAGAAAGTACTTCTGGTAGAGAGCCAACATAAAGAGATAAATGCTCCCAAACCATCCACTTACAGAAGCACTGATTCTATTTGTTTGGTAAAAGTGGTTTGGAATTATAGCAAAAATAATACATGATCAATTACATGCCAAAAATGAAAAACCAGTGATGACATAAGAGGATGATAAATATGTTGCCTCAATGAATACGTGTCCTATTTGTAATGAAAAACAAAAGATATTAAAGGTTTTGAGCATGATCATTGAACTTGTAACCATAGATGTCGTACTAGCAAAGTTTGTAATGTAAATTTCAACTTTACAAACTTTATTCATTTGTTTATACGCAACATGTCTTTGTATAACGTTAATCTGTTTATGAAGACGCTTTTAAAAATGAGCCGATAAAGAATGTCTTGGACGATAAATGTGAACCCCGATCCTTATGGTGCTTTGGGTATTGTTATCTATGAGATGTTATTGCCCAGATCGAATAAAAGATACAATAAAATATTAAATGGATGGAATAACATACATCTGAGCAGGATATACAATGGAAGAACACGATTCCCCGTATGTAAAATATAGCAAATCAATCAATTACATAAATAAACTGAAATTGAGCAAGACATTTGAATGCTTCACTTCTTAAAGGAAGAGAGTTACAAAATATATGTGAAATTCAACTCACCGTTATGTTACACCGATAAAACAAAAACAAATTTCATCAAAGAATCGATCGACTGATTGAACTCAAATTTCCGGCATATAAGCATAACTTTGTTGCTTCTGGTCCTCTCCAAATCTCCGTTGGTAACAGTCAGTGTTACCATATTTCTCTCTCTCTCTCTCTCTCTCTCTCTCTCTCTCTCTCTCTCTCTCTCTCTCTCTTCGCATCAACAACTGTAACTTGGTTGTAGACTGCACTTTTTTCCTCTTTGCAGTATATGTATAGAGCTAATTGTCCTTTGTGCCTTTCTGAGACTGTCTCTTTTCCTATGAAGTCTGTTCGTATCCCTCACTTTCCACCACATATCCGTTGAACAATTTAACGAGGAAAATTACTTGTTAATTTCCTTCGAACCCCACAGACTTCCCTTTCGGCAGAAGACCTGAATTGACCAATATCACGAGGTCAATTACTTCAGACAGTAAAGCACTTTTGAAAAAAGCACCCCCCTCGTATAGCTCATGATTAACTTTATCTAACCGCCAAACTGTTCGCACCCAAATCGAAATCAGAATAATTGTCTCTAGGCCGTCTTTATTCATAATTACTCTAGACAGTCACAACCATCCAACCAAGCTACCGAGGTATTATGAGCCTAGCACATACGAGTCCCGTTAACCACGACGGAATGCAGTACGAAAATATCTACACAATTCTACACCATTACAAAGATCCAAATATAATATAGAATAGTAACTCCAAAACCATAATTAATTTACAATTGATAGGTTCATAAGCTTTATGACATCTCTGAGTAAATTAAAATGCCTGATCATAAATAAAACTGCAAACGTGATTCAAATAACTATTTAGGAACACCAGAACTAGCTCATGGTATGGATGTAATAATATTCAAATTTGAATTTGAACTTGCAATGTTTTATTGTTGTTGTTTTGGGTTTAGCACCATTTCTCAGTGCAAGATTAGCTGTTCGTGACAGATATTATAACTGGCGGAAGTTGAAACCGTGAAAACCACGGTAAGAACTACCGATCCCCGTGAAGCTACTGTGAACTTTCACACATACCCACATTAACCAAACCTGAGGCGCGCGAACCCACGCAGACAGAGGTGAGATGGCAGTGATCGGTAAAGGTGAGCATTTTAGGCCAGTCGGCCACCCAGGGTCCGAGAATCTTTGACAGAATCATTATATGTACACAATTATCGAGAGTAGAATTCCAGTATAGCCATCATAGCACCCAATTTGAAACTATTGTTATCATGCAAGCATTTAGCAGACGGTCTCAGCGCTCAGCTATTAAAAAGATGAAATTGTCATAAATTCCTGGAAATTATGTTCGGACAGAAGAGCATCAGTCCCTTCAAGGGACTTTTGTTTTAATCAGCGGTTTGAAGTCGAAAGTATGTATCGAGGAGAGTACTGAAATAAGAAAGTAAAGACTGAGTTGTATAAAGCAAGAATTGAGTAGAAGAAAAGTGAGTGTTATGAGCTTAAAGCAGCATGTAAGGAGTTAGAAAAGCAACTCAGTTAATAAAATATGAGTATTGAGGTAAAAATAGAATTGAGGTAAAAATAGAGAGTATCGAATCGAGTGGAGAAAAGTGTGCATCATAGATACTTGTAATAATAATATGATTAAACAGTACATACGAGTCATGTATTTGTTAAGTAACAACAGCAGGTTATAATCTGAAGTCATTAGAACAAATGTTTGTATATGTCATATTTAATAGTTTATCTTCTGATTAAAGTCAACAGCCTTCACGAACACATCCATGCTGAGAGCCTGAAGAATTTGGTGTAAGGTAATGATTTATTTGCTCATTACGTGCTAGTTTCATTCCTTTGATTCTAGTATTCCCTTCTCACATAACATGTCTCTTAAATCTGCTTTCACTTCTGCCAATTTACCCATGCATCAACATTTCTGATTAACTCTTCAAAATATAGCAGTTATGTTCCACTAACACAAATGCCATTCTAACAGAAGAAAATAAGCTTATCTTGAAATCTCAAATCTAATAGTTGGGATGTTAGGAAAGTAAATATTTGATTTTAGTTTAATTCAATCATTTGCCATTTCAGTATTGTATAAGACTTACCTTTCTAGTAGATTACACTTCTCACTTGTTCTTCCCTCTCTATCTCTTAGCGAACACTTCTGAGTCATCGGTATGACATTACATTGCGTGAAAAAATATTACAATACGTGACGGTAAATCACTTTTTCAAAATTACACCTACTACGCCAAAGTAAGATTGTTTCCTGTCATTAACCACTACAGATCAATAATTATTATATATCCCACGTTTATAAATTTGGGCAAGATGACGATGACATCTATATGGATAGGCGGGACGATTATCGTGAACGCCTAACAGTTCAAAATGTTATAATATTCAAATTATGAGCACATCATATGTCGTGGCATGAATGCGAATTCCGTTATTTAACATGTTTTTTTTTTTTTTTAATGTGCTGAACATAAAGTTTTTGTGGAAGCGTTTAATATGATTTGAACCCTTTGATATCATTTGGATTAATGCAAATATGATTTACCGTATGACCCGACACATACGGCCTATCATTAGTGTAAATTGATATTGGAGTTGATGTTTTGCTGTGTTTAACAGCAGAATGACATCGCATCTCACAATTCCAAAAGGGCCGAGCATGATCCGATGTACTTCCACTTTGAAGACGACGGATGCGGACACCTAGTTTGGTCTAATGTACCAAATGACTCCATAAACGTATAATATTTAAGTGATGAGACTGTTTTCTTTACGTTTGTATTCGTTTACTATTTGATACCATCCATCTACTGACATTATACACTGCGTCTAAATTAAGTTTATCTTTAAGAGTCACTTCAGGCAAGATTGTTTGCTTATATCTCCTTTCACCGCGAAGACTCTTAATATGCACCGGATGAGCATCATTCGAAACTTCAAAACTTCGAGGTCAATCCAAGTGATCGTACCTTGAATGTATGCTGATGGAGGTCATTGAGACCACCTAAGCCATTTACAAATGAAGGAATGACCGAGCGGTTGAGATTGCATGGGATTATTTTTTCATTTGCAACTCCTTGGTGAATCTACCATGAATACAATCCTAGAAATAGCCGAGGTGATCCAGATATGTTACTGCTTGATCTGTTTTGTGAGAAGACATTTTCGACGAGGAAAATGTATAATTTGTATGCGCCGACATACATATATCATCTGTGTCTCGCAGAAAAGTTATGGTGGTCCGAATGTCGTGCGTGTTTGATGCATAATTTAAGTTCGAACTCTCCACAAGTAGCTTTTATCGTACTTTGCATAAAAAAACAACTAATTAAACTTGGTATCAAGTAGACTTTCTATGAAGGTAATATATTTATCTTAGAGATACACGTCTGTGTGACTATATGTAACTTCTAGTTATATGTATCTTGTTTTTGTAACTCATGGTACATTATGCACAGAATTTATTCACTACTATAATTGTATCATCTATAACCAAGATATTAGATAGCTTTAGAGTTTGGAGTTATTTCCCTTTGATTGGGTTGGGTCAAAGTGTGTTCTAAAAACAACTACGTTATTTCCCATTGGATGTGTTAGGTCTCATGAATAAGTATTTTGAAATATTAGATTGAGTAGTAAGGTATATCACGAGTGATATATTGCGACATATAATGGTAAGAGCTTCTTGAAGGTGTATCCAAGGAGAGAACTCAGCAATTAGATTCATTCCTATTTTAGACTCATTCCTAATTTTGGATTTTTATTTCATATGTTGAAGTCAGTCTGCCGATGTGTGTAATGATGTGTTTAGATACTTAGAGAAGGTATATGTTAGGAATATTCATTGGAATCACAAAGCATTCATTGGCCTGAAACATTATCCTGGTACTATTGCGAATTATTCAAAAGATTTCAGGAAAATGTCATTGATATATATGCATTCGAAGACCTGAAATTCTTTCAGAACAATCAATTCTTTTTGGACTTGAATATGATTTGTTAGGATTATTTTGGATTCAATTCGTAATGTTGTAGGACACACGGTACTAATGGTATGGAAAAATGGGAACCATCCTGGAAATGGGTGAACCTTAATAGAGTATATATGGGTTTGGCTGGCCAGGATTGGTTAATAATGTAAGTTATGTTTTAGGAAAAAGAATCTTTTGAGAGCTTATCCTAGTTGTAAGTGAAAAAAACTGAGACATTGTTTTGTTGATGGAATTCCAGTCCTTAACAGTCTTGAGCTTGGAACACTCATTACTAAAATTATCACCTGACTCTTTGGTGCGGTATTGAAAGCACATGTTTCAAACACATGCAGGTCCAGAAATTGCCGCGGCTCATATCCTTTCCTCCACACAGAAGCTGACATCCAGGTTTCATCTATACTGATAAATATAGGTTTGATCATGGGTACTCAGAAATTTTAAGCTATTGAATTTTTAATATCATGGTGTTTGCATAGGTTTACTATAGGAACTGAATTAGTACCGAGAATCCTATAGACAGCTACAGCAATACAGTGACTCCACATATGCAGGTGTAATTAACATTACTATAATTGCAATCATATGGTTCTATTTGTGGATAACAAGCAAAAGTAATACCTTTTGCAAATTGCAGAATGACTTTCAGTGGGATATTAAACACATATTCAGATATATCAACTGTTGCCAAGAAGGGGGGAGGGGGAACAGTGTGTAGATTTGACTATGGTAGGTGGAATGTTTTGCAATTTGGTTCATATCTAAGCAATACATATATAAAATTAATACAATTTACCATCTTTAGAGTAATTATAGTAAGCAATATGATATTTCCTAGTTGTGTTTTGAAACATAATGCGTCAGATATGATCACTTAGGTCTCTTCCACCATGCTTAATGGGGATGACCTCTCATGACTTTGCACCCCACTAATTTCTTCCAGTGAATGTTTCGAAACTTCATATTTTGCATTTTAATGGACTTATATCTACATTACTTTAGTTTTAAATTATATGTCTTCTGGGAGGAAGTTTAGGTAATTTTTGTCATCTAAATCTCTTTTTCTGTAATAATACATGTACATATGGATGGTCACCTTGACCTTTAGCTCCTTAATTACATAATATGACAAGGCTGGTAATATATTTCAGTATTAAATTGAAGAGAGATAAATAGTGATATTAAAAAGGATGACTCTTATTAGACAGCTTTTATTTTAATATTTCTTCTGATTTTCTTAAATAAAGCTCATATATTTAAATGTTGTCTGATATGCACCATTGCTCTTTAGGTGAAAATGAACTTGCAGTATAATGTAATACTCACTGATGTAATCTTTGACAAGCAGAACTATGCACATTGCTTACTTATGTATTAAACTACTATTCCTAGGGCTGTCAAGAAAATCAACGGTGGATATAGGACACACGGTGCTAATGGTATGGAAAAATGGGAACCATCCTGGAAATGGGTGAACATTTAATAGAGTATATATGGGTTTGGCTGGCCAGGATTGGTTAATAATGTAAGTTATGTTTTAGGAAAAAGAATTTTTGGAGAGCTTATCCTAGTTGTAAGTGAAAAAAAATAATAGAGGCATTGTTTTATTGATGGGATTCCAGTCCTTTAACAGTCTTGAGTTTGGAACACTCATTACTAAAATTATCACCTGACTCTTTGGTGCGGAATTGAAAGCACATGTTTCAAACACATGCAAGTCCAGAAATTGCGCGGTTCATATCCTTTCCTCTACACAGAAGCTGACATCCAGGTTTCATCTATACTTATAAGGTTTGATCATGGGCACTCAGAAATTTTAAGTTATTAAATTTTTAATATCATGGTGTTTGCATAGGTTTACTATAGGAACTGAATTAGTACCTTGAGTCCTGTAAGCTCCTCTTACAATTTTATGTTACATCATTGATAATTAAATTATTTGTTAAGTCTTAAAACATTTGTTGGTTTTGCTTATTTTGTTGCCTAGTTTAATAACACTTTAAAGCTGGAAACTCCTCACTGACTTGACGGTTTCTTCGTTTAATTTACATATAAATAAAGAGAGTTACCGCAAAGGAAGAAGGTTTTGAGCATCCCATTGCGGAGATGTTGTATCACTGGTGGTTCATTTATCGGTCGATCGAGGGCGTAAATGACACTGCGTAAAGATGAACCTGCCTGTTCCGTGCGTTGGATTTGCGGAAATTATAGTTGTTTTTACGTTCATTTCCGTCTCAAAATATAGTCTCAATAAACTTAAATTTGAATAATGAGACATACACATGTTGGATTATATATGTCTGGTAACTCCGGTAACCGAAAAGATAATTTAATAAAACGATTAACTCTCTAACATTTCATTCATGTTATACGAATTTAAAAGTCTGCATGTCAATTCGTTGTCAGTAATTATTATCAAAGTGGACAGATTTGGTAGCGGGTATTACCATATAGCGCCCGATTTGAATTCCAACATTTGGACCAAAAGCAATGTTCTGACCGTGTCAGCAATAAAAAACAGAGACCGTGAAGAAAGCAGCACGCATCTTCTGCATATCGGTGTGTTGGTTAAGTAAATTATTAGATTTTGTATTGTTCATGGATTGGACCGTTTGGTGTTGTAGAGGATTTACCATTTGGTAGACTACACCCCTCTCTCTCTCTCTCTCTCTCTCTCTCTCTCTCTCTCTATATATATATATATATATATATATATATATATATGGCTGTGTGTGTTTGCGTGTGAATGTTTTAGTTTGGGTTGTTAAGCCTCTATTATTATCAAATTCTCTTTTGTATTTTGGTTATTGAATATTTGTAAAATAAGGTGAGTTTTCAATGTACCAAACCAGAAGTGTCTACGGATGTATGTTCAACCTTGTAACTCCACGTCAGCACAATGCTACTTACACGTGTCTATTAAAATCAAAGTAGATAAAGGTAAATATAAAAAACTTGCACAAAACTTATATATAAATCCTTCCTCAAAAAAGTACTCCCAGACTAATTAAAATGCAAATATATTTGAATTCTGCAAAATGTGTGTAAAATAAAAAGAGAACAGTAAAACGTTAATAGCTAAAGCTCTTTATAAATGCTTCATTTCCTCATTACAGTCCAAGTGTTGCACAGGTGGTAAACATTTTTATTAATATTCATAAGTACGTTAACAGCAGAATGAATATTACACAGAGCGGCGGTCGATTCAGTCGGCATGAATGACACGTGAGAATTTAGGGAATGCATCTCATTCATCGGGAATTTTATTACTATTGTGCGTGTGGAAATTATTATAATAAGCAACGTTAAATGACTAATTGAAAATTACACCTGCGTCGCAAAGAAAGACCTGCTTCCTGAAACTAGGCGTCAGTTAACCGCTGCTGGTCAATAATTATAATATGCCCAAAATTTATAAACGGTTCTTGGGAAATAGAGTTGATTATCGTGAATGCCCAATAGTTTAATGTGTTATAATATTCGTCATTAGCATTGCATGTTGCATGGTATGCAACATTTCTCTTGAACATAACTACTTTTATATACTGAAACCAAAGGAAGTATTATAACGAGAACCCTCTTATATGAATTGGGCAAATACAAATATATCGTATGTGCCGAAACATGCAGATTATCAGGCCAGTAACTTGAGCAGTACTTGAAATTTGTCGGTTTGATAGCAGGAGGACGTTATATCTCGCTAGAGCAGATGGGCCAAGCGTAGTCAGACGTCCGTCCGCTATCACACAAATACTGGATGCAGGCACACATATCAGTTTACTCTATCGATGACGCCCGCTCTTTACATCCTAAGCAATAATTTCCTAATGAAACGATTTTCTTTTCGTTGTTATGGTGGTGGTGGTGGTTTGTTGTCTATTTGATACCATTCATCTGCTCACTGTGTAGTACATTGCATCTAAATTAGCCAGCTATAGTAATCACTTCACGCAAATTTTGGTAGGTGGTGTCGTCATTCAGAGTGAAGAATCTAAATCTTGTTATATATGTGCGTCATTAGAACCATTCGACACTTCGACGCCAATCGTGTTGGTTGTCAATGGGTACACCTCGGTCATTTACAAAGCAATGATTAGCAGACTTGCGAATACACTGAACTAATACATTGAACTAATTTTCCATTCGCAACTTCTCGATCCGTCTTTTGGTTAGCCTAATCGTTGACATAGCTATGGTGGTTCATATGGATTGCAGTGTCTGTTGTTGATGAGTTTAAGTATACGTGTTATGGAATATACTAGGCCGACATACAACCGACTCATTGTTGTCACGCAGAATAGTTGAAGTGGTCAGAATGAGATGCGCATACTATATATGTTTTCAGATCAACCTCTGGGTCATGTAGCCGTGATCATGTTCTACATAATGAAGTACACACACACACACACACACACACACACACACATATATATATATATATATATATATATATATATATATATATATATATATATATATAATAAAACTCAAAAGTATTATCCTCAAAGGTAAATATATTTATCATGTTTGTCTATGTGTAACTGGAAGATTAGAAAAGCCTAACATTAACTTGAGAGGTTTGATACTCTAAATTAAATATAATACGAGTGTTTCTACCAAGGATACAAGTTTGGATCATCCAATTGTGGTAGTTCGAATAGTGGTTAATTTAACTTTCGGGAAAGGTTGTAAATGACATTGCGTGAGCACGAATCTGCTTATCACGTGTGCTGGAGTAGCATAAATTATGCATGCTTAGAGCTTCATTCCCTTGTCAAAGAGCAAAAAACAGCAAACTCACAGTAGAAACATACATCTTAAGAATGACAAATACATGGGTTGGATTATCTATGTACGGGAGCCCTAAAAATAAAAAGGAATGAAAACAAATTATAAACGTATATAACCCTCTAACTTTTAATTCATTCCATACAGTCATAAGCATATATGTTTATTCTTGATCAGTCACTAGTATCAATAATACTCTTTCCACATGCCTTTTCATAACAAGCCTTCGCACATGCTTGGATGGATTGAGCGGATTCTACCATATTGTTCCCGTTTTGAACTCCAACTTCTGAATTGAAAAATATGCTAAATGAGCCTAATCTAAGAAACATAACATGAAGAAAGCATCTTAACACCCTCGCATGTTGGGATGTTAGCTAAATAAATATTTATTTGGCTTATATTAAATTCAACCAGTTTGCATTTCAGTATTGTAGACTATTTTGCGTCACGGAAAGGATTGTCTGACATTGGAAAAAGTAATAGAAAAATTTTCTTCACAACAAATATACGGTTTTGAGAAGCATTATTTGTTGGCTTTCAGAAAGTCTCAAACTTCTGTCCCTTTTCAGGAAAGAACAACTCAACTGGTAAGAAGTAAATGTTTTTTTCCTTATAAAATCATTAATCATCAGTGGAACATATACACGAAGGAACACTGCAGGGAAAGAATTGAACGTCATTAAAAATACTTCTTGCATAGTAATAAAAACAGACATGTGCGAACAGTTGTTCGCAAAGTTGAATAATTTCCTGTTTCAATATTTCATAGTACTTGTTGGCATACAAGAAAAGATTATTGTCACATGAGTTCAGTATATTGATACACTGAGTCGGTGTTATATGCACTAGTGCGTAGCAGACAAACTCGCATGGCGACCAAGTAATTAATTCTCATCTATCTGTTCTATCACGGTTCTGTCTGGTTATATTTGTAATTCTCTATAATCAATCATATATACCTTGATTTCTTTCATAGGAATCCGGAATGACTGTGTAGACATATGAGAATTAATTACTAGGTCGCCATGCGAACGTGTTTGCCACACAGTAGTGCAAACAAAAAACATCGCTTTTAAAGTGGTGGTATACAGCAATTTCATATACCAACACTGATTAATCCGATTAATAAAATAACGATACAAAATATGAATACTCCCCGTTTTATAAATGAATTAAACATTATACACAATTGTATCGCAATCCTTTCTGACTTCCCTTTCCCGCCCTCTCGCCCATGCATTATGGACGTAATACTCAGAAATCTGGAGTGAGAGAGATAAAATAATTTGGGCTTCACGAAAACCTTGAACATGAACTTAACATCAAATAAACTACAAGAATTTGATTCGTCGTAACTGTATGTGCAACCTCTCCTCTAGATTTATATACAAATTACCAATGATACAAAGTTGCAAAAAGCCTGTCGACAATGTAATGTAAATTTCTTGGTCCCGAGGCACGCATGCTGTAATCAATTAAATGCTCGTTCTATCTTGTTGTTGTTGGTGATGGTGTTGTTGTTGTTTATTCTTGACACCATAATAAGGTTAAGAAACACATTAATTTTCAATACGCAAATTTCCTATGGGCTTCCCCCCTCCAACTAAACTTTCTTTCAGTGTGTTGGTTGGTCAGGCAGAAAATTAATCGACCAGCATAGAAACAGGAATCAACAAATTAAAAAATGCCCCTTTGGTCGTTTCCCCTCAAGCCACAAACACCATCTCTCTCTCTCTCTCTCTCTCTCTCTCTCTCTCTCTCTCTCTGGACCATTGTATCAATATACAAATATAAGTTCTAACCTATTACCTGTGTCATGAGACCTGTTGATGATGGTAAAATTTACAGTCAAAGTGAATAAAGCAGGTGGGATAGAGATATAGGACTGTAGAATTAAAACCATTTTGTAGTCGGTAGTAATGCTACGTAAACAGAATAATGACTTAGATCAACGGTAACTACATCAAAATATTCGAATTTCCTCTTCTTGGTTCGTCATTTCGCTTAGTATATATTTCGCATTCATTTATATGCATTCGCCTGCACTTGAATGGCTGACAGTTCAGTTTTCATGAAGCCCACTATGTGTTTTTGCTGAGTAGTGTTCTACTTTCTTCACTAAAACCATCTTTCAAGTTAACGTTATAAGTGTGTCTTATATTTATTTAATCAGTATGAATGAAAATAGTAGCTCAAACAGAAAACAATCAACTTATCAATTTGCAAAGGAGATAGTGAATAGCTACAAAAGGCACAGAACTACATTCTTTAGCGGACACAATAGGGAGATAAGTGAAGAGTTCATTCACCCAGGCAATACACAGTTGCCGGTCGTCAATCTTAACTCCGTTCTAAGACAAATATGTGTATTAGTGTCTGCTATAAGTAAAATAAATGTAAAGTATGTGTACTGTATGTTTGTTGTGCAGGTTTTTCATTGAAAGGAAACTCGACAAACCTTGTTTATTGTAACTGAAAAATGTACATCTCGTGGAATATCAATTGTTCAGAGTAATAAAATAAATATATGTTTGCGTGTGTTTGTGTGTGGATTTATGCTGACACAAATATTAGTAATTACGCAGTTAGAAAATACAGTTTCCGATCGTTTGGAACTTATCATGCGCAATATCAAGTTTATTGGTGTACGCGTTTTTTATCAATCAATTGATACCTAGTTTTATTGGGCAGAGCCTGCTGTATGATAGTTTGCCTTACAGACTATTTTGTTTTGTTCAGGAAGCCAGCCGTAAAGTGGACAACATTTTGATAATAATCGTTGTACAAGTTACAAAATCCAAACACCTGACACAAAAGGAGAAATAAAGTCATAACAATTTAAATGATAGAAAATCGTTATGAAAAAGTAAGTTAACAAGTGGAAACTTCAGGTCTATATTTTGCGCTCGGGTCAGAATAGCAAATATTTATCGACTGTGTGGCGATCTAAATCAATAAGTAGTATGCTAATTGTGAACCAAACTGATTTGACTAAATTATGTGCTAAAATCAATTACTGAATAAATGCGGAATTATATGGTACCAAGTAGTGAAAAATCAAAACAACACTATATGATAAGAGCAAGGGACATAATCTATGGGGAATTATACGCTAAACACAAGGGACGAAATCAAGGCGGGTTTTTGTGCTTAATTCAAGTGATGGATTCCATGAGGAATTCTTCGCTCAAAACCAGGAACGGAACTCTGTGCTAAAGACAAGGAACATAAACAATGCCGAAATATACGCTAAAACAGGGTCGGCAACCTATTTTACATAGCGTGCCACTTTTTTTCCGGCTTAATTACAAAATGAACGAGCGCGTGCCACTAGTAACAGAGTAACACTGTTTCAGTCGAGATTTTTGGCTGCCCTTCGCGTGCTACACAAAACCTCTTGATGTGTCACCATTTGGCACACTTGCGGTAGGTTTGCCGACCCCTGTGCTAAAGCAAAGGGCATAATCAAAGCTGAATTGTGCGCTTAAATCATGGAACAGAATCAACGCGGAATTATATGCTAAAACCAAGGAAGGAATTAAACAGTATGTATTTAAAAAGAAAACGATATCTGAGATCATAAACTGCAGTATGACTAACGAATATGCTTCAGAAAATTAATGCGTACAGCTGGTACTTTACATATATGTAATGATATTATTTTAACTAGATAGCAAAGAAGAAATAATAATAATAATAATAATAATAATAATAATAATAATAATAATAATATTATTATTATTATTATTATTATTATTACTATTATTATTATTATTATTATTATTATTATTATTATTATTATTATATAGAAGAAAGAGAAGTAAAAGTAGTAAAAAAGAACAATACTAATTTTATATAAAGTTTCAATTAACAAAGAGATTTTGCTTTAGGATCATAAAGGATGCATGAAAGAAATATTCAGAATACTATATTGCGAATTGTTTTTATATCAGTTAGTATCTCCTTCAGTTCTCAGTTGCAAAATGAGGTATTTTTTCTTACGCATGATTTCAATATCATTCCCCTGTAGGTGAGGCAAAATCGGTAAAATCCTCATGAGCTAAATGTCCTGTTTAGTCGTGGTGTTTGGCTGGTTTCGCATTGATTTCGTTATGCCAGAATGACTCTTAGGCTTTTTCGATACCAACTGTTTCGCTAGAGAAATGAATGACAATGACAGTACATACAGACTATAATGCTAACTTCATCTATAGTGAGCTTAACTCATGTAGTAGAGCTGTGGAAAGAGCTGACCTCGGCAAATGCGCACAGATTAGGAAACGATTGTACATGCAGCTGCATGTGCCTGCATCTCTTTTTCTCTCCGAAGTTACTTTGGCATTTGCCAGATGATCCTGGAGATTATGTAGGTCTACCGTACACAACTATAATAACTTTGTCACATATTTCTTCAAACGTTCGGAAAAGTACAACCTGGTGCAGTGTGTCCCAATGGTCATCTGTAAGTTTGGAGATAGGATAGTTTAAGTAGTAAGGGAAATGGAGACTTCTAGACCCAGGACATCTTCCAACCCTCAAAACAAATATAAATTACCATCTCGGAGACCCACAAAACCTTATCCCAAAACGACTTTCATTTTTTAGTAAGGAGATTTCTAGACCAAATATAATCCAAGACCTTTACCAACCTCCTAACAAATATAAATTACCATCTCGGAGACTCTCCAAACAAATATAAATTACCATAGTGAAACATTATTTCTAAAGTTTAAACAAAATTTCATACCCTATCATTATCATACTTTTTTGATAATCTTTTCCATACCTGCTGACTTTCATTGGTAGAATATCTGTTAACATATTGTCAATAATACGAAACTCGCGTATTAAATCGTCCATATCATATTTTACACCTCGCAAGTAAGATCGTATCTGATCAAGTAATTTTTTGTAAGTTATACTAGCTGTTTTGCAGGCATTTTTTTGGTCACAAGTCGAGGTTCAATTTTTTTTACACGCTGTTGAAAGAGAAACACCAACGCCTGATATTATTAATAAAAACGGATTTAATGATGCTCCACTTGAAATTATACCAGAGCTAGTCATTAGCAGTGGCAAATATGATATTATCCGAAGTATTTTGCTATAGTATTTATAACATTTTTTCACGCACCAAAGTTTTTTATGATAATATCAGTAATATTGTATTAGCGCGTCAACATCTTGTTTTGGAATATCTTCTGAAATATGATTGAAATCGATGATTTGTTTTTTCATTATACAATATTTTATACAAAGACAAAAGTTCTAGCACCAGCAATCGAATCGAGAAACTCGCGGAATTTATTATTTTTAGGATCAGCTATAAACTCTCTATCTTTATCATAAACATCTGACGAAATATCATTATATTGTTCATCTGTTAGTACATACTGTTTCTTTAACCAAGCGTATGAATCAAAACTATTTCCTACTTCACTTTCGTACAAATCTGTTTTATTCACCAAATTACTGTAATCGATTTATGTTTCATCGATATACCCTAAAACTAAACTCAACTGATCTAACGTGAAATTTTTGAGAACAAGATGTTGTCTGATAATTGCATATGCGACTACGAAATTTGCTAACATTAATTTCTTAAGCTGATCTAGTTCAATTGTAGGAAGACCAACAGCGGAAGCTACTTTTAACATCACTTTCTCATATGGTTTTGTGAGTATTGTTTTAACTTCGTTGTAATAATTTCGTAGCGACAATTGTCTAGAGTACTGGACTGATGGTAATGGAACATCGTCTTCTTCACTTATATCATAATAAGAATCAGACTTTACTTCCAACTTTGTTTGATCGACTTCTTCAAAAAACTTTTCTCGCTCATCATCACTAAAATTACTAATTTCATCGTCTAAACTTTTGATTATCTTTAGAGACTTGTTAACAATAATCGGATCAAATTCTGGGTCTTTTTTTACGTATCATTGTCAAAATTGCGTTTGCGTATACTTTGATATTGCGTCTGGCGTCATAGCGACGATTTTAACTAAAGTTTCTTTGTCATGGTAGTACATACCGAGATGTTTAAATTTACCTCGTTTTGTAAAACTTTCATATAAATCTATTCTTCTTTTTATTCTCATTTTTTTATTTTCCGCTAGTTTGTCAAGACGAGTATGATTTTCGTTTATTCGTCTTTCTTCTAGTGTTCTTCCATTATAAACTCGTGCTTTTATTAAATATGATTTTATTATCAATTCTATGTTAGTCGGACTAAACTCAAGCAATATTTTTTAAATATAATTTCAACTTGTTTTTGTTCTTCCAGACAATCATCAGGATGACAGTATCTGCTTATAATATCAAAGTTTTCTATTGCTTTTTTCAGTTGTGGTCCTCGCATATACATAACGCGAATAAAATTAGTAGCATAATATGGTAATAGTGTATTGTTTAATAATTCGATGCTAGAATTTTTTTAGATCTTGGATTAATTTTGCTGTTGCATTAACAGCCCCAACATCTATTTTAGGGTTTAAAATATTATCATAAAATTCTTTCGCGATGGTTATAATTGGTGGTTCTGACATTATTTTATAGCGTTAGATTAAATTTTATCATCAAGTGTATATATTTGAAATGCTGTTAGTCCTGGAAATGGATACTCAGCAGCTAAAACATTAACTCGAAAATATAAGTACTTGTTAACAGTGTTTTCTGTCGGGATTGTAAAATATTGTGTTGCTGAAATGTAAATGTCTGTTGTACTATACAATATTGTCCAATTAATATCATCATTTGATCCTTCCAATCGCCCATTATAAAGTCGCCCAATACTAGAGTTTAATCGGCCTCGCAAATGAAATTGCCAAATAGCAACTGTAATGGAACATTTAATTTTGATCCAAAAGTTTTCAACTTCTCCGTTGGTCGTCCACTAGTGTCTATCAGAGAAAGCGTAATAAGGACAATTTTCAGGATAATATGCTGATGCGCTTACCTCAAACCCAACTCGATTGTCAGTTGCTTTATAAAGTGTTGGAATATATCCAACATTGTTTTTAGTTCGTTTTGTACCACCACCAGGTACACTGTCAACATAAACCTTATTTGTCAGATCATTATAGTTAACTGGAACATATGTCGTAGTTATTTTTCTGTCTCTCATGTTTATATTACTTGACATTGGTCCACCAGATTTTTTAAAGTATGGGGTAAGTTCTTCTTTTAACTGAGCATAACTGATAGCATCAGTATCATTAGCTGGTGGCGAGGTTGTTGGTAATCCAGTAATTGTTGAGTTATTACTCGTCGTAAGGTTACCTGTCATTGTATCGCCGGCGTGTTAAGTTTATTATCGTCAAGAGATTTTAGCTGCGCATAACTTGCAGCTTGTGTTTGATTTAACTTTTCTGGCGGATATGCAGTCTCCAAATTCATTATTTTTTTCCTTGACATGTTGATATTACCTATAACCGTTCCACCGATTTTATCAAGTTTGTTATCATCCACATACCTCAACTGTGAATAACTTACCGCTTGTGTATAATTTAAGTTTGCTGGTGGATACCTGGTCTCTAAATTTATTATTTTTTTTCTTCTGACATATCTAAATTGCCGTTTAAAGTTCCTCCTGTCAACGACAACTTGTTGTCATCAACAGATTTTAGTTGTACATAACTGACAGCTTGTTTGTTATTAACATTTATTGGTGGATACGCTGTTTCTAAACCTAGTACTCGTTGATTTGAATTAAACAGGTTTCCTGTCATTGTGTCACCGAATTTTTTCAGGTAACCTGATAAATCAATCTTGCCTTCTGTTACTGTTGTACTTTCCGTTTTTGACGTTGAATTGTCTATTAATGTTCCAAATTTTGTAAAGTAGCTCATTATTTATTGTCCTACATAAAATTGTCAACATTAGTCAGTTTAATATAACATAAAATTATATAAAAAACAATGGCAAAATCGACGATAATAAATTTTGATACAGAGCATTTGGTGAAACATAGACATAACAACGAACTTCCAGATTGTTATTATCTTATTGTTGGAAGAACTGGATCGGGAAAAACAAATTTGCTTATGAATTTACTGCTGGGCGATAATTTTAACTATGATCGAGTTTATATTTACACAATTAATCCACAACAAGATAAGTACGAGCTACTTAGCGAATATAATAACAAACTTCGTGATGATCTTGAGGCTGGTGAAGATTTTTTTATTGTCAAACAACCAGAAGAACTTGTTCTAGTTAATCAACTCGACTCAGATGAACATAAGATAGTAGTTTTTGACGATATTCCGCTAAACAATATAGAAATGAACAAAATAAGATCGTATTTTTCACTGTCTCGAAATAAAAAATGTAATTCTGTTTACTTAGCTCAAGGGTTTTGTAATGTTGACAGATTTATTCGGCGAAATACTGGTTGTTTTATATTATTTCCGGGACTGGACAATGTTGACGTTAGAAATATTGCAAACGAGCAATGTGTTGACGTAACAAAAGATAAATTTATTGAATTATATCATAGAGCTACAAAAGATAAATATAACTTTTTCTTATTTGATAAGCTTACACGTGATCCAACTAAAATCTTTCGCTGTTGTTTTGACAGTTACCTGCAGTAAGGTGTTTTCCACTTCTTAAAATTTTATAAAATTTATATATAATAAAATGGATAAACGAGCAAAGTACAGAAAACATATAGAAGATTTTAAAAAACTTGCTCAATCTCAAGCAGCATTTAAGCAAAAAGTGCAGCAAGCACGACGTGGACAAGTACCTACTGCAGAAAAAACAGCTACGAATCAATACTTGGAAAACAACCTGAAACTAAACCACTATAAGAAGAGGAATCTAAAACATTACTGGAAAAAGGTTTAGTCGGACTTATTAAAGAACAACAAGACGCTGCTGTTGAAAAAATTGTTAGAAGATCTGATGAAGAAATGGTAAAGTTAGCTAGAGAACTTGTAAAACATATTGCTGACCCTGCTGCTAGACAAGCTGAACTAAGACGGCTATTAAATAATCCACTTTTACTTGAACAAAGATTATCAGAAAGAGTATCAGTTGATCCGATGGGAAGAATGTTAGACGAGATGATGAAAAAAAGTAAAGGTCAAATAATGTTGGAGGAGATGTATGAGGAAGAAAAAGCTAAAAAAGAAGCTTTCAGAAAAGAACATGGACTAGATATCCAAGAAGAGAAAAATTTTAAAGATGCTCTAGAGAGTATAAATGATGAAATAAGAAATTACGAGTATGAATCGTTTAACGAAGAATACGGTTTTAAAAATGTGAGATTACGAGATATTAAAAAAAACTGATTACAACGCTGAAGAAAATATTAGTAGGTTAGAAAAAATAAAAGAAGAAAATAAGAAACATTTAGACAATGTAAAACTGGAAAATGAAAGCTACCGCGACAGTATCAGACAATACCGACACTGGATTATCGCTGATCTTTATATCAAAGCTATTCGTAATATAAAAAATAACACATATCGTAGTCATCACGCCAGTGGTTTGAGTAGTGAGGCAAAATAAATAGATGAAATACGTATGAAAGCTGATAAAGTTGTCTCAAAGGACATACAAGATCCTATTGAAAGACAAACTGAACAAAGTCGGTTGGTTGATGATTATGATGAACTTAATAAAATGTTAAAGACAGCTGAAAAAGAAAAAAACAGGAACCGGTGTAAAAATATTTACATCAACTGCTGAAATGATATGCAGATTAATACTGTTGATATCATCAAAGGAAGCTGGTAATATTAGTGTTGAAATTGATAATGAAATTATTGATATATTAGATCATCTAAGATCAGAAAATTTATTAACATCTGACGAATACGAAACTTTACACCTTGATTTGATATAAATCAAGGCGATTTAATCGCAACGACTTAATTTTGTAAAAATATAGTAAATAACAATGTCAACAACATTATTACTAGACTCTAGTACAGCTGCGAAAGATAGTGCAAATTTTTCAGTAGATTATATTCCGCCAATACAACTTGATGCTGAAAAACAGTATGAAATTGGACTAATTTTATGTACGTGTTGGCATTCCATGGCTAACGTAAAAACTGGAGTAAACGATGAATTTTCATTTACAAATATTAGTATTTTAGAAGATAAATGGAGAAAAATTAAAATTCCACAAGGGGCTTATAATATCATTGATCTAAATAAGACAATAAAAGAGCTTATAACAAAAGCTGGCGGTATAGCTGATAATTTTGATCTAACACTAACTTATAACACATTACGCGCTAGATTAACATTACAAAATAATATGTTAATCAAATTTACACCAAGAGAAAAAAGTATTGCACAGCTGATAGGATTTACTAATGACAGTTATGGTGCTCTTGAAGAAGTTACTACATTTGACGGTGAATTGCCGGTAAATATAACTGACGTAAACACAATATTAATAAATTGCCCTATTGCTTCTGGATCTTACTCAGCCCAAGGTAGTAAAGGACAAACGATATATAGTTTCTCGCCAGAAGTTCCACCAGAATCGCTCTTGCAGATTAGTCCACGGCAAGTTATTTATTATTCGCTAAATGTTGAAAATCAAATAACAGCAATAAATATGCAGTTGACAGATCAATCTGGACGACAGCTGGATCTTAATAACGAGGTTGTTACTTATTATTTACACTTACGCGTTGCGTAGTTTTATACAACCCCTTGATATAATGAAACAGAGAAAAAAATTTTATCGAAGAAAAATATTTGGAGGATTGTTTGGAAATATATTTACAAAAATTATTGAAAATGCCCCGGGGAATCGCGCGTAAAGTTGCACCAATTGCACTTGACGCAGGTAAAAACTTTTGTAACTGGAGCTGCATCTGATCCTGGAACTGCGGTGGGACAAAAAATAGCTGATAAATAAAAGGCGATCCACAACGTGGATTGCCGTCTTCATCTGAGATAAAACAAGTTATGTCAGAAATCGCTCCAACAAAAGAAACTCAACGTGCTATGATAACAACAACAAAAAAACTTTTATCGCCAAAGGGAGAGCAGATCATACAAAAATTAATATCTAAAGTAACAGCGCCGCAATAAAATTTTATATAATCTAATAAATAAAAAATGTCTGTTAAAAATTATATCGATTTAGCAGAAACTTATGACACCGTTGACACTGTAACAGAATTTGAGTATGTTGAGTATCTCAATGAAAATTCTAATGAACCAAATAAAACTAGTGTTAGAACATTTAATACTCGAGACGAAGATGTATTTCTACTGCCACATAAGGCAATGTTAGAATTTCGTGGACAGATTATGACAGTGGCCAATCCGCCTGTTGCAATTGCAGCTGGAGCAGAAGTAGCTCTTATAAATAATGGCTGGTGCTTATTTAAAAGTGCCCGATATCAATTAGCTAATCAAACTGTTGAGGATATTTCAAGTCACTTACAAGTTGCAAGTATAATCTTAAATATTATTTCTTTTTCCAATGATTATTCAAGATCAACTGCAACGAACATGATGTGGTTTAAAGATACTGGAACTGGTGGTTTAGCCGTATCAAATGAACTTTTCTCCAAAGGTGTTTTAGTACACGGGACTGATGCCGCTGCAGATTTTCCAATTGTAAGAAATTTTCTTATTGCTAATGCTAACAATTTTGGTATAGCCGCACCAGACGCAGCCGCTAATCAAGATGCTACAAGAGTTTATCTCACTGCTGCTTGTAATAATCTTGGTATAACACCACCAGGAACAGCTGCAGACGGTGTTGCAATGTTAAATTTAGTTAATAAAGCAATTAGCGTAAAAAATTCACGTTACAATGAAGGTTATACCAGAAGGAAGGCACTTGCAGAAGGATCACGTCAAATTACAATGATGCTGCCATTAAGTATGATTTTCGGTTTTTGTCGCGATTACAACAAAGTATTTCGTGGAGTTAAACATACACTTATTTTAGATCGAGCAGAACAAAACGACTGTCTGTTTAGGTCAGGCGGAGCTGATGTACAATTTATCATAAATAAACTTGCGCTATGGATGCCACGAATAACACCATCAATCGATAAAATGTCAGATTTAAACAGTATACTCGATGAACATACAAACAAAATTTATTTTCAGCAACATAAAATATATCAAACAGCAGTCCCAAATACTACCGACTACACATGGCGAGTTGCAACAACATCAAGCGAACAACTGCCGAGGCAATTATTTGTTGTATTTCAACGGCAAGCGCGACGTGGTAACCAACAACAAAATAATGCGATATTTGATAATGCTGATGTCAGACGAATATATGCTAGACTAAATTCTAAGCAATATCCGGAGGGAGCGATAGAATGTAATTTTGCAGATGACGCTAATAAAAATATTACTAGACCTTACATGTATCTACTCGACGCAGCGCAAAAAATATCAGGATGTTGAAGATGGATCTCAGATATCAGTAGAGGAATTTCGTACACTTTATCCGATATTTTATTTTTGATGTTAGTAAACATAGCGAGCGAGCTGTCGACTCAATAGCTGATATTGAAATTACTTGGACACTCGGTGCAGTTCCAGCAGAATAGTTGTACGTGTACGCGTTAGTGATCAGCGACAGATTTATTACGATTGATTCTGTTGGCGGTAAAATGACAGTGCAAGTTTAATCTGCAATCTGTATATAAGATGACAAAATATATTATAAAAAGAATATATTTGACTGATGGTCAAGTTAAAAAATTAGCAGCTGCTGTTGCAAAGCAGAGGCAGGTATCATTAAAAATCAATCCTGACATTTCCAAGGGTATTTTAACAAAATTAATGTTAACCAAAAAGCAAGTAAATAAACACGATCGTAAAAAACCTTTTGTTTTAAATTTGAGTGCCGCACAAATAACAGCAATGGCAAAACAAGGCGGTTTCTTTGGTCCGGCACTATCAGTAATAGCCAGAACGTTATTACCTAAAATTTTGCCGGTGTTAGGTTCATTAGGGCTAGCAGCAGCGTCTGGAGCAATATCTGGCGCAACGAAAAAAGCAGCTGAAGGTCGTGGTATCATTCGCGGCAGTGGAATAAAAAAGATGGTCTAAAGATAAATTGTAAATGTCGATGGTAACAAAATTTTATGTGACCGATAAATATAATGCCACAACGAAAAGCAAAATCATCGAAAAAAGGAAAACAAAGCGTCCTCGAACAAAACAAGGAGGATTTATTCCTTTACTTTTAGCGGGACTAGCGGGAAGTATACTACCAAATCTGCTAGGAATAGGAGGACGAGGACTAACATTGCCGGGAACACGGCCACCCCGCTAAGTAACTTTTATATACTTGATAAACTAAAACAAGTAAAAAATTTCCACGGAGTTTATTCTAAGGATGAACTTAATCGCTTTGCGATTTCTGGTGGTTCCTGTGTGATAAATATACAAGATTTCAACGATGGATCTGGTACACATTGGGTAGCAGTTTATAATAACAATTATTTTGATTCGTTTGGACTTCCTCTGAGCGACGCAATAAAAAAATATATAAACAAAAAATATAAAATAATATATTATTCGTCCAATCAACTTCAACCTGTTGGAACTTCTGCTTGTGGATATTATTGTATAATGTTCATTAAACAAATGTCCCAATCACCTGACAACGTCAGGATATTTAATTTTTCAAAATTTATTTTACAGTTTGACAAGAAACCTTCTCACGTCAATGATGAGATTGTAATAAATTTTTGTAAAGCTATCTAACGCTTACTAGTAATTTTATCTAAACTTGTGTGTATAATGTCAACATATTGTCTCAAATGTAAAAGTAAAACAGAAAATATGAATGAAACAACAGAAAAAACAAAGAACAACAGGACGATGCTGAAAAGTCTTTGCGCAATTTGTGGAAAAAGAAAAAGTATGTTTTTTAAAAAATTATCCCCAGCGATAAAGTTGTTGGGAGCTGGTTGCCCTGACAAGATTATTTTAGTAGACGACTAATTAATAGAATGATATGCAAGTGTGATTGTGATAGAGATTTATGTCTTGAGCAAAATAAAATTGTCACATACTGTCAACGTTGTAACAACAGAGAAATAATAGGAACAGGTATAGACATACATAAAGTAATTGGCAAATTGCCGAAACCAAAAGGCGGTTGGACATTGCCAGGCCATAAATATACTGGACCTTATAATCCTCTTGATAAACAACTAGATGAAAATGATAATCCGCTGCCAGGACAAGAACCTTACAATCAAGTTGATGCAATAGCAATGCGCCATGATATCTGCTACCGGGACAACGGGCAAGATAAGGCTGGTTGTGATAAAGTAATGCTAGACGAACTTCGTGATATGAAACCGATAAATATGCGAGAGTGTTTTGATAGAAGGTTGGTGCAGGGTTTTATTGGAACAAAATATAAATTGGGACTCGGTGAAGAATTGTATGATGATCTTGCAGGTGAATTACACAAACCTAAAAAAAAAATGTTTACGCGACGCAAAGTTGTCGCAAATGCCGTTGACGATATCTGGGCAATAGATTTAGTAGATGTGTCAAATCTAGCTCAGTTTAACGTTGGAGCTGACGGCTCTCCAAAAAGATACTTGTTTAATGTTATAGATATTTTTAGTAAATATGCTTTTAGTGTTCCAGTTTCAGATAAGACAGGAACGTCAATAAGTGACGCGCTAAAACAAATAATAACAACTACAGAAAGAAAGTCGAACAGAATCTGGACCGATCACGGAGCGGAGTTTTTCAATAAAATATTTGAGCGGTTTTTGCTCCAAAATAATATCAAAAAATATGTTACAGGGAACAAGGGTAAAAGCGTTGTCGTCGAGCGATTTAATCGCACACTAAACGAAAAAATAGATAAACATATGACAGCTAAAGACACAAACAGGTATGTTGATGATCTTCCGCAGATAGTTGACAAATATAATAACACGAAACATCGAACCACCAAAATGTCACCAAACGACGCAATTAAAAATCCGATATTAGCAAATGAAAACATGTATATCAGACATAAATTTAAAGTGGGTGATCGAGTTAGAATTTCTCTGACGAAAAAAAATTTGAAAAAGGATTTACTCCAAACTGGAGCGAAGAAGTATTTGTTTTTGATAAAGTACTTTTGAAAATACCTGTAACACACTCGTTAAAAGATTTATTAGGTGAACCTATAACTGGCAGTTTTTACGAGCAGGAACTTCAGAAAACTGAACAAGATGTTTTCGTTATCGAAAAAGTTATTAGGAGAAAAGGCAATAAAAGTTTAGTTAAGTGGTGCGGGTATAGCGAAAAATTTAATAGTTGGATACCAACTAAGTCGATCCAATAATGTTATTATAAATTTGTTCGTATTTCACAAGTACGGATTTACAATTAATAGTTTTACATAACGAAATGAAATGTAATTTTCTTGCATCATCAACTGGCATCAAATTGAATATTTTAGCAAAAATAAAATCGTATTTTATGCTCTTTGCTGGCCAGTTATTTTTAGATTTAAAAAAAGGTTTGATAAGCTGCCAAAATATTTGTTGTTCGGCAACAGTAAAATTAAATTTTATTATTTTTTTAGCAATGTGATACTTAACATTATATCGTCCAGTTGTTGGTCTGCTGTAAGTTTTTCTGTCAGCGACAGTAACTACTTCATCATCGTCGGATTCGTTGTTGCACAAAATATCATGTTCGCTATAGCTAGCAGATTTGTCTATTATATCGTTAGTGATTGTAATATTGTTTGCGACTTTGTCGTTAGTGATTGTATCACTTGCGATTGTATCTTCCGAATATATATCAGCAAGTCGTTTCATGAAATCAATATTATAATATACTTTTATCTAATTTATTGTTATAAGATGACTAACGAGGTAAAATATCACCAAAAGGTTAATATATTAAATTATAACGAACTAGCCGAAGCAGTTCGAAAATGTCTGTTAGGTTATAATGCTTATTCTGTCGAAGTTATTGTTACGCAAGGCAATTTTAATAAGATTCTGCTAACAGAGGCAGAAAAAAAAAAACAAAAAAAAAAACTTAATGATAGCGCAATAATGACGCTGAAATTTGATAAAGATGATATTATAGCGTTTGCTCACAACTGTCTTACTAAAATCGAGCTAAGAAACATCATTGATCGTCATATTTGAAACTAAATCTGTCAAAAGTGGATGTTGACGTTGTTGATTTATGTACGCCATCTGCAACATCTTTTACTTGCTGTGGATAAATTTTATGATATTTCCCAGCAGAATAAATTGAATTAAATTTTAGTTTTTCTCCAGTTTCAAGATTTACTGAAATAATTGACCTTTTAGGATTTTTTAAATTGGAACCATCATAACCAGCTCCTCTTCTGGTGTTTTCCTTTTGTGTTACCAAATCTAAATTTTCAATGCGATTGTTTGCTTTAATTTTGTTAAGATGATCAATAACTAAATTATTTAATATAGCACCGTTAAAAATTTCAAACACAAATCTGTGACTGTAATAACAAACTTTATCAGTTTTAGCTACACGTATCATCACCGTCAGATATCCGTTGTTTTGCATAAAACCAACAACTTTTTGCGTTTTTCTATTTCGTATAATTCCTTTGTCATTAGCCTCATATAAATCAAACACAGGATGAGGTTGATACTCATCTTGTAAAGCTAAATGTTCAATATTATCATCGCTAATAGAATTATTGACTCTATATACTCGTTGTCCTTCTGGAATATCATTGCAGAACAAAGTATAAATAAAATCTTTTCTAAACATTTCAGTCATATCTATGTCATCACCTTTCACTGAAATTATCATTTGAGCTGGTGTTGGTTTTCCTATAGATTTTTTAGATTTAATGTTAATAACCGAACCAAGTGCATTTCCAGCATATAAGTTATACTTCGGATGAACATGATAAGTTTCTTACTCTTCCGTTGTCAATCTTATATATCTCAAAATTTCTGTCATTATACTATAAAGATTTTATATCTCTAATTGATTGTTCAACTGGCGTGCGGTGAGTTATCGATCGAACAAACAATTAGATATATAATATTACACTATATATAACAATGTTGAAACTACGTGATATAGCCAAGAAGAGCCTTATGGAAGAACCTGAAAAAATAGCGACTGCCTTTACAGGATTTGACAACAGTTATCGGTTCGATAAACAAATTGTACTGGTAAATTTCACTGCAACAAATCTCTATCATTTGCTAGAGCCAACTGTAAAACGTGAACTTGAAAAACATAAGGGTCTAAGAATATTAGTACAATATCATGTTATATTTTCAAAGCTACTTGTGACGGAAGAATCGACTGACAAGGAAATCGCAGACCCTTACGTTAATGCAAAATCAAGACGTGTTTTGCTTGGGACTGATCTTTCATCGTTAGCTAATGAAATACTCCAGGAAATTTGGAAAAAGATAGAAGAATTTACCGAATCGGGTTCGAGTTGGAAGTTTGAAATCATTGCTGAAATTTTATTTCACACAATAAAATATAACGTATTACGCGGTAGTTTGTATACTGACCTACCACAAAAAATAAAAAAATAAAAAATGCTGTATAAACGTAAAGAACCTCGATAACAGATGTTTTCAGTGGGCTATTCGTTCTGCGCTATTTCCAGCAGAAATACACGTTGATCGTGTTGACAACTATTTTAGTCACGTATCAAAATTAAATTTTAATGGTATTGACTTTCCAGTTACAGAAAATCAAATACCAAAGTTTGAAAAGCAAAATAATGTTTCAATAAATGTTTTCGGACTAGATGAAAAAGAAAACGTCTATCCGAGATATATTTCAGAAAAAGCTTCACAATCGACAATAAACTTGCTGTTTTATAAGAATCATTACGTTTGGATTAAAAACTTTAATGGACTCGTTGGCAGACAGTATAGTAAACAAAACAATAAAAAGTTCTTCTGTTATCGCTGCTTGCACGGTTGCTCTGATAATGAAACATTACAAAAGCATTTGCATTACTGTAGTGATGTACAACGAATAACAATGCCGTCCAAAGAAAATAATGTATTACAGTTTATCAATAATAATCACAAACTAAAAATTCCTTTCGTTATATACGCTGATTTCGAATGCTTACTTCAGCCTGTACTTGGCATAGAAAATAATCCTAACAAATCGAGTACAAGACAAACTTAAAATCATGTTCCATGTGGAGTGGCGTACAAAATAGTTTGCTGTGCTGATTCGAGCTTATCTAAACCAATCAAATTCTATCTCGGTAAAAACCCAGCTGTTTGGCTTCTCAAGCAGTTAATTAACGAAGTTGATGGTATATTTAATCGTTTAAAAAGAATAACTCCAATGATAAAACTGACATCTCAACAAGAATCTGATCACGAGCAAGCGGAATTTTGTTATATTTGTGAAAAAGCTTTTGACGTTTCTGATAATAAAAAAGTACATGACCATTGTCATCTAACAGGGCAGTATCGTGGAGCGGCTCATGATAAATGTAATTTAAGGTTTCATGCTCCAGATTTTATTCCAGTTGTTCTTCACAATTTCAGAGGATATGATAGTCATATTATAGTAGAAGCTTTTGGTGATCCTGGAATAAAATCTCGTTTAAAACTTGATAACGTGATTAAGTGCATTCCAAATAACTTCGAAAAGTATATGTCAGTTACTTTAGGAAAGTTGCGTTTTATTTACAGTCTACATTTTATGGCAGCATCGTTAGATGAGCTAGTGAAAGGATGTAGCAAGTTTAATAACCTACGAGATTTTTTTGGAGATAAATTTAATCTATTAGCAAAAAAAGGAGTATTTCCGTACGAGTATCTCGACGATTGGAGCAAATTTAATGAAACGTCTTTACCTGACAAGGATAAAGTTTACTCGCAACTTAAAAATGAAAGTATAACTGATAGCGAGTATACGTACGCACAAGATACTTGGAAAGAATTTGATTGCAAGACGTTTGGCGATTATCATGATTTATATTTGAAAACTGACGTGTTACTACTAGCAGATGTTTTTGAAAGTTTTCGTCGAGTAAGCTACAGCAATTACGGACTAGATCCTTGCTGGTATTACTCTTCCCTTGGGTTATCTTGGGATGCTCTGTTAAAGTTTAGTAAAGGAAGGTTAGAATTACTGACTGACGTTGATATGTTCAATTTTGTCGAAAAAGGTATCAGAGGCGGTATTAGCGTTATAACAAAGAAATATTCTGAAGCAAACAACAAATACCTGAAAGAGTACAATCCTAAGCTTCCTTCGAAGTATATAATTTATCTAGATTGTAATAATTTGTACGATTATTCTATGGCAGAACCAATGCCCTTTGGTGGATTTCGTTGGATTACGACTGACCAATTTCTATCGGAGACAGAAAAAAAGATACCTGACGATGTTTCGTATTTCGTTGAGGTTGATCTCGATTATCCAACTTCGCTACACAATTTACACAACGATTATCCTTTCTGTGCAGAATCAATGATAATAGATTATAGTTTGTTATCTCAAGAACAACAAGCGATAGCACCACCAAGACAAAATTCTATGGTAAAAAAAGCTAGTACCAAATTTACTCGATAAGCGAAATTATGTTTTGCATTATAAAGTTTTAAAACAAGCAGTAGATGCTGGCCTTGTGTTGAGGAAAGTTCATAGAGTTTTAAAGTTTAATCAGTCACCTTGGATGAAAGGTTATATTAACTTAAACCCTTCGAGAAGAGCTGTAGCGAAAACCGATTTTGAAAAAAACTTCTTTAAGCTTATGAACAAATCCGTTTTTGGTAAGACGATGGAAAATATTAGAAAACGAGTAAATATCGAGCTAGTTAATGATATCAATCGCAGGAATAAACTTGTGTCAGACGACGATTTTGTTGGTATGAAAATTTTTAATGAATATCTTGTCGCGATACAAACAAGAAAAACAAATCTAAAACTAAATAAGCCAATTTACGTTGGAGCTTCCGTGTTAGATTTATCGAAGTGGCTCATGTACGATTTTCATTATAATTTTGTTAAAAATCAGTGGCCGTCAAGTAGACTATTGTTTACTGATACCGACTCGCTCGTGTATGAAATCGAATGTGAGGACGTCTATCAGGATATATATGATAATGGATATTTGTTCGATCTTTCCGATTACCCTCGTGACAGTAAATTTCATGATGACACAAATAAAAAGGTTATTGGTAAGTTCAAAGATGAAATGAACTCGAGCATCATCAAATACTTTATTGGATTGCGCAGTAAAATGTACGCTGTATTGCTAGACAATAATAAAATGACAAAAAAGGCAAAAGGTCTGCCTCGCGATTTTGTTAAAAAGTTTATGGAATTTGATGATTACAAGTACGCACTTGACGGCGGCGTTAGTTTTATAAGAGCAATGGCTATTCGAACAAATCATCATAAACTCGAAACAGATGTCATTATCAAACGCGGTTTAAGTAAATTTGATGACAAACATTATTGCAAAAATGGAGTAGATACATTTGCACTTGGGTATTGTTTTGATGATAGATCTATACTCGATATTATATTCGATGACTAAGGTATAAAATTTTGTGTAAACAATAAAAATAATGTTTGAAAATTTGACAGTGACAAATAGCTACAGTAGCAAGATCAAATATCTAATGATAGACGACAAACAGTTGACAGTTGAAGTTAATAATGAAATATCAGGTATATGTTTTGCCGCAGCTCGTGACAAGCTAAAACTTTCGCTTATCAGATCTGGTGACAGCGAGTATTTCAATTACCTTGAAAGACAGCGAGTATTTCAATTACCTTGAAAAACTGAGCCAGAAGTTATCAGCAGGATTTAAAAACTTTCATGATCCAATCAGTCAACAAAAATATACTAAACTTACCATCGATCTCGATCGGTCAAAAGTATATTTTATCGACAAAAAATACCCTCTTAACAAGCTGCAAATAAAAGATTTGTTCCAATGTCGTCGCTGTGTGAGCGGCAAAGTAAAATTCTGTCTCTATTATCGTGATGATGAAATATTTCTAATATCAACGGTTGAAACATTAATAATTGTTGATAAGGTATGAACAATAAAAATAATGTTTCACTATGGTAATTTATATTTGTTTGGAGAGTCTCCGAGATGGTAATTTATATTTGTTAGGAGGTGGGTAAAGGTCTTGGATTATATTTGGTCAAGAAATCTCCTTACTAAATAATGAAAGTTGCTTTGGGATAGGGTTTTGTGGGTCTCCGAGATGGTAATTTGTATTTGTTTTGAGGGTTGGGAGATGTCCTGGGTCTAGAAGTCTCCATTTCCCTTACTACTGTTTACACTCACGAATGGGATGCGTGTATTGACTGTATTGGTTCTATAAGTCAAGAGAGCATTTTATATTGTGGGTTATAACTTTGTTCATAATTAGGACAAGGTATCGATATTTGTTCTCCAATCTAATAGCATAATCCTTGACATGTCTCAGTCCCTGTTTTTTAATGGTAACCGGACTGGAGCAGACGTGCAGGTTCCAAACGCACAGGTCATACGGTAGATTTAAAAAGGCTATTATCCGAACTTAATAAAAGTAAATTCGCTGAGCGATTTAAAGTGTGTAAATTCGCATACTACTATTTATATTATTTTCATCGAAGTATATCCGATGTATACTCACATGATGATGTGTGCATTTTCTAAAGAGGAAAGTGCACCTAGTCCTAATAGTACAAAAGACTCTCAAGCTTCAGTGTATATCTGGGATGCTTTAGCTGAAAATGTGTAAGCAATCTAAGACATTCAGTTGTGTGTCTCTTCCGAAACATGCATCTGCATACCTCTTGCAGAAATTACACACTATTTGCTGCAGATAAAGATGTACCTGTTTATTCACATAACTATATAATGTATATGCTTAAATCATTACGACTGAGACTATCATTCATATTACGGTCACGTTGGCCTGAGTGCCAATACATAATCGAAATCACAGAAAAATAAAATATAAATAATATAATTCAAAATAAAATGAAACATTCACGGGGAATTGTATTATTATCATCATCATCTTCTGTTTCCAGACGATCTTAGTCACAAATATTATTATCAACTGCTTAGTTCTTTACCATTGATGTGAAATTCATTCCATAATGCTCAACTTTGCATTCAGCGGCTGTCATCCACATATTCCTTGTGATTTACGCTAAAGAATGCTTCAAAATGCAACCAGAAACAATACAATCAAGACAAAAACAATATTCCATACCAACAGCAACCCATATATGATCGTCAGTTTCGTTTAAAGAACTAAAAATTGGCATTTTGTATTACTGTGATGTAGCCCTATATATGGCGACGGACAAAGCGTGTGATCTAAGAAACGCAGATTGTCAAAAATTTTGTGGTGATTATAAAGATTGTGTGTACAATTTTCATAATGATGGGTGGTAGTAAAACATGTCTTCTGTCAAAATTAAAAAGTATTTTCTCATGCCCTATACTTTTTGAGGACTCCGAATATACTGCAATCTAGCACATTTTGAATGTTTAATTGAACATATTTAGAACAAAATGAACTGTGAATTTCTCTATATTTCATTGCCATGTGTACATCTGTTTTAGTTGACATGTATTGGAACTGACATGTCCATAGCACATACTTTTACAATCTTTTTGAACAATTTTGTTGTTAATTTGTGGGCCAATATCAGCTTTTTATCAAAACCTGTCAATATGTATCAAAATGTTATTGTTTGCAGAACCCCAACATGATACCAACAATAATTAACTCGAAATTAGTGGCTACGCAGTATGATCTTCATATATTTCTTATATCTGCACCTCGCAATAAAACACCAGACCATTAAACGTGCATGCAAAGGTGTCTCCACCATATAACTCCTTGTTTATTTCAGGTCTTGTGTGCATCTATGTATTCTTTTTTATTATTGTTTGTTACCATCCTTTTCATTACCATTATTGTTACGATTATAATTAATTCTTCTTCTTCTTCTTCTTCTTCTTCTTCTTCTTCTTATTATTATTATTATTATTATAGGGCCAATCAACATCTTATCTGTGCTCCCAGATAAGATTAGGTTACTGCCGGGGGATGCCGTCAACTATACTGTCTCAGCTCAAACAGATCATCTGGAGCAGAATTATCTACCACATGACTAGTACATCGGGGGAAAAATGTGTCCAGATCAGTTTCCGTTGGGCATGTGGTCACAAACAATTCAACTCAGCTTGGGCAATGCGCATATCAAAAAATCGACACCAGTAAAATTAAAGGTGATGATGCTGGGTTATTCCAAGAACTGGTGGGGAACCTACCAGTGAGAGTGTACCATGAATTCGACCAAAGAACAATCAGCATCGAACTCGTTACTGAAGTTCATGTTCCTGTTCTGCGTTAAGTTATACTCACTGAAGACTGTGTATGCTTATAAATAATGCGTGATGGCAGAAAATAGCGTACTCCCAGGTCTGCTAATGTATACATAACTGCATCCGGTCACTGTCTGCTCTGCTGTATAAATTATTTAAGCCATTTTTACATATATGAAGACATTCAGTACATAAATTATGGTTTACATGCATGTGGCCAGTCAGTGCGTAGCTCATGATTTTCACAAATGCAACTCTTCAGTGTATAGTTTATGGTTTACATAACTGCAGCTATTTAGTAGCAAATGATTTACACAAATGCAGCCAATATCAGTTCATAGCTTACAGTTTACATAAATAAAACCATTAATTTGATAGCTTATAACTTACATGAATGCAGCCAATCAGTGTATAGCTTATGGATTACATAACTGCAGCAATTCGATGCATATCGTATGTTTTACATAACTGCAGCGATTCCGTGCATAGCTTATGCTCCACATAAATGCAGCTAGTTGGAGTCTAACATCTTTGCGAAAATATTTTCATCCATTCCCTAATCAAAACCCTGACCAATACATGTGTCAAGGAGAGGAATAATTTTCTGATCAACTTCATTCCTAATAACTCTTTTTGCCATAGTGCTAGTGTTACGACTCAGTAAGGAACAGAAAAAAGCAAACCCAACGAGTTCTTGTAAAGCGTAAAAAATAATTTAATTAACAAAATTGTAAATGAAAATGTGAGAGGAACTTACAGTGTTATGAAGTGGATCCAAAATAATCCTATAAAAATTATATTTAAGTACAAAAGAATGAACAGTTCTGTATAAACTTCAGAACTGGAAAAGGTAGTGATCTGAAAAGAATCCTGAGGTTGTCAAAATTGGCTTCGTCCAAGACGCCATTAAATAATTCAGAATAGTTCGAAAATAATATTAGAGTCCAAATAATGAGCACTTTCAAAAGATACCATCATTTGACCGATCATACTACTCAATTTATATCGAAATGCCTATTCATGTGACCAGGCCCAACCAATGGAAAATTACTCAATTCATTCTTGTAGAACCACCTTAACCCCAAGCGCCAATGAAAAATTAACCCAACGTCCTCAACAAGTCTTATTAGAAAATGTCCACACATATGTAAGCATCTATTTATAGTTCCAATATAATTGTACGCTCATAATGTTCTTATTAGAGACCCTAGTCTCGTAGGCAAAATGCAGCTAATAATAAAGCACAATAATTTGCAGTCATGAATAAAATTACGAACATTATATAAAAACATTTAGCGATATACATAACACTGGAAACTGTACAAGAAGGGTATAAATCAGGTATTTCATTTTCAATAGGTTCAACGTTTTGATCCAAAGAATGCTTGTCAGATACAGATGGATTAACCAGAACATTATCTTCAGCTAAGTCATGGTCAAGGAATAAATGAAAACCTTCAATGTGAAAAGAATTCACAAAGCCGGTAATCACTGATCCTGAAACTAAGTATAATACATTATGTAGTGGCATTTAAATATAATCGCATTCTACTCCCTCAGTAAGAACACTTTCAGAAGAAGAAGTCTTCTCAGACAAAGGCAAAGTGCCTGATAATACAAGACTCTGAGATGCTCCTGTGTCCCTTCATATTTTAATAGGACCGGATTGGCAGAATCAGCAATAAGTGATATAGAACCTTTCGACATGAATGGTTCATAATTCTCCATAACACAATCAAATTAAAATCAGATCTACACTGTCCTACGCAAAGATATGATAGGTACCGATTTGGGGTCATGTTCAGGTGACCTTTGAATTAGTCAATAGAAATGCAACTTTAAAAATCTCTGAAAGTGATTCTAATCATTCTATACACATTGATGCTCTTTAGCATAGCTCATCAGTCTCTCAAACGCGAAGATATAACACTTCATATGATTGGCTGATAAAATGAGCAACTTTGGTAATAGCGTGGGTCAACTGAACATGGTCCTAAGTGGTTGCTGTCTGATCTTCACGTAGGGCAGCAGAGATCTGATTTTAGTCCGACTGTGTTTGACACAACAAATGTATTGTTACCAAGACAAGACCGTGATTTTTAAGCATTTAAAACAGAGCTGTCTTAATTAGTTTGCTTATGTTGTAACTTAGAGCAATCAGAAACAAGGTTCTTGCAATAAGCGCACTTAGGAAGAGAGAAGAATTTCTGATCAGTCTTGTCAGACGTTGGAATCTTATAAGTTGCACCAAATTGAAATTTGTAACTACTTGCTTGCTGCTGAGGCGGTTTCGTACTAACCATCTGCTGAGAGGAAAACTAATTGATAAATGAAACTTAATTCATATAACTGTCATCAACTGTACAGCTATTTTTGAAAAATGAGAAAAATTCTGATCTACATTTTTTTCTTTAAAAGGAGCTCCCAATGCAATGATTTATTATCAAAAACTGAACTTTCACCTGGTGAGTAATTTATCGTCATAAACTAAGTAACAAAGAGTAGCATAACCAACTGGATTTATAAAACTTAACAGACAAGTTAATTATCAATGTTATAAAGTGAAACTATAAGACGAACGCACAGTGTTATGAACTGAATTTAAAATATTTCTGAAAAAGTTCTATTAAAGTCCAATAGAAACAAATGTTCCGTAAGCATATATTTATAGATCCTATGGAATTTTACGTTCTTTAATATCTTAAAATTGAACCTATGTACGTACTACAAATCACGCTATACAGGATTACTACAATTTAATCATGAATACAAATTTCAAATAATAGACACAATCATGTAGCAGAAGTTATAAAAATATACATACATACATACATACAGGAAACGGATAGTGATTTACGGATTGCCCACTGAAACATGTGGACGTTGATAAGAGGGGCAGTGGATTAAGTGCCAACTACGAATTGTGGAAGTGCACTCAGCCTGGTGGATTCTCGCACCCCGAGAATAACTTGTGGGATCCAGTCAAATCCAGTGGAAGTCTTTCGCAGACTGTATTGCAGCCGTAGGGGTTTTATGGCGCGACCCACCGACACGTTAAAGACACAAATCGGAGTAATCCCGACACCATAAACCCTGTCCTAGCAGGGGTCAATTTCACACCTTTACATGTACAAACTATACAGTTGTAATATTTCTTGTGGTCTTGATAAAGTACTTTGCCTTAATTCTCTTTTATTTCCAAGATACGCTTTAAAGAAATTATTGAAAGTAGCAATACATATAAAACTAGACAATAGATGACAAACGAACACCATAGCATTTATATCGTACATTTACTAAGAAAGAACACTGGAACAAAATTCTTTCAAAAGTTTATGCTAGAAGAATAACTTAGCATTGTATATTTAAAAAAAGATACACGAGCTGTGATACGAATGGGTTTGTCTTAAAGTTTGAAAATAATATTGTTTATGAGAAAGTGAGACAATTTTTTTTTTTTTTATGCAAGGAATTATATACACTGTATTGATTATTGTACTCTATCAATAGCTATTCATTTCAGGAACAAAGTGATTTCAATTAATAAAAGTTCCTATCTGTCCTATCTTAAACAAACCTACATGGATCACCAGGCACTGACTGAGAGGTGACATTCTGACTTCGATGTAAGTTACTTCCATCCGCAAGTCAACAACAGTCCGTCTGGAGAATTCAAACAGTACCAGTTACTGTTCAATGTTAGACGTTTCCACTGCACATTAACTGTTGAATGAAACTACCGCAACAACACACACCTTCAAATAAAAATAATGCTAGTTTGGGAAAAACAAATTCGATCCGAGAAACGTACTTGATGTCAAGTTCTGATAGTTTCGTGTAAAACTGACTCTAGCGTGAAACTTAAATTAAGAAAATGTATAAAAGCCTTTATTTTATGTTGTTGCGGTAGACCTTTTTCTTTCGTTTCTGCAAATAGGAACAAGTGTATTTGTTTCAAGCTATATCCCATCCCTTTTGTCTCCCACCTTCTACCCGCTCCTTGGCGATATAAGCAAATAGAGCTGAATCATTAAATGACTTAAATTAAGGCAGTTCCTTGCAGCCAGTGGTCAATGTTACGTTTCGATGTTTCAAAATATGTAAACACTGTTGAAAGAAACTATTTATTTTGACACGAAATCAAAGTCTTTAAAATTAAGTTGACATTAGGGATATTTTTGAATGCGCTGAACTGGTCTAATCGGTATTCAAGGCTACTATTTCCAGCCTTAAACCAAGTGAAATCCATGAACATTCTTACTTTCTTTGCCACTTTTTCAGGAATCTATCTCCAAGCACCAGCTGCAGGGTGACATTTTCACTTTGATGACAGCCAATTTGCTAGTTAACAATGACCAGTCATGACTGTGTTGAACTTCAATGTTGTGTTTTAATACTGATATTTAAAATGAAACAGTAACATTTGAATGAAAATAGGTTTCTTGTTTGTGGGAAAAAAATGTTTGACTTGCAATATAGACTCAAAAACGCAAGGTGGTTAAGTTGAGATTTTTTCTGCTCCAAGCGGTATTTAAAACAAAACATACAACATTTTTATTATTGCCGCGATCATTCAACGCAGCGTTTATACGCAATGTGATTAAGTTGGGACACTTTTGCGTAAAGCTGGTTTCTAACGGTATATAAAACGAACCATATAACATTTGTATTATTGTCTCGATCATTCAACGCAGTTCATATATGCAATATGATTAAGTTGGGACATTTTTGCGTAGAAATGGTTTATAACGGTATATAAAACAAACCATATAACATTTGTATTATTCCCTCGATCATTCAACGCAGCTCATATATGTCTATCCCAGTAGCACAAATCTGGTACATGTTTACAAAAGATGTATCTCACTACATGCATCTTTCTTTGAGATAAAATGTGTTTTACATGTAAACACGCGAGAGAGTAAGAACCGTAACGTTCAATAGATTTTATCCGTAGGTTTTATCGCCGACATAGAAAAGGCATTGATAATTAAAGGCCATACAATTTTGAAATATGATAGAGTTATCTTCATTCTGGAATTCGTATGACAAAAGTTTGAAATACAATTCTGATTTCCCTCTTTATTCGAAGTAAGTAAATAGATATATTGCTGCTTAGCAAGTTAATTAATTCGGCTATTAACACGGAATAAATCTACTTTTCTTATTTTCTGGAATTGCATTATCGAATCGGGAATATTAAAATGTAAAAACTTGAAACTTCAGAAATGTAATAGATTAAAAGTCGAACGAGCAAAGTTTACTAAAATGATAAAAATCAACACAATGACAATATTTTGGAAAGGTTCAAGATAAACAAGTAATAATAGGGACTTACAACCTTAGAGGTCGAAGTCTCGTACACCTACAGTTCTGAGTAGTTAGTGAAATTCTACTGGATATCGCTGTTAAAGCCGTGAAAAATATGAAGCCACATATTAATAACATTTAAGATGGATTTTAGAGAGCTTTGGCAAACACATGACATAGCCATTTCGGGCCATCTACGACGTATTATTGATATGTATCATGTCTTCAGCTGATGTATAAGACCGTAGACATTAAGGGGGAATATGGTCAAGAAGAAATTCCACTTGGATAAAGCTAAAACGAAAGCGACGTACATTGTAATAAATTACGTTTATCACGTGCAACCACGAGAGAGAGAGATGGGGGGGGGAGGAATGAAGAATGAGTGAAAAGAGTATTATATGCTGTGTAGCGCAGCTGAGTCGACAGGTAAGTTTCATACGATGTTTCCATATGCGATTACATAATCATTTTGCTGTGAATTCAAATTGGGCAATACAACTTACTATAATCCATTCACTAAAAGCCACGACATAGACAATCCACGATGTTCACTATGTCCTGTCTGTGATATTCAAGCTTTTAAAAAATTAAAGTCCACAGTCGGAACGTGGATTTTCCGTTCAACGCAATGCGTGTACTGTACATACATACATACATACATACATACATACATAATACATACAGGTGCGAACGCAAGCACATACCTACCTACATACATACATATATACATACATTCATACATGCATGCACGTACACACGCAAGTACATACATACATTTATGCATATTTACCTACCTACCTACCTAGATACATACATAAGCGTGAGTGTGCAATTTGGAATTTTAACATAGCTTTAAAAATTCTCCAGTCATCTGTCATATTGCTATTATATCAACAGTAGGGCAGTTTGTAGTGATGTCTAGCACTGGGGCATCATGCCGCAGACACGTAGCCTCATGTCCCACCCAGTTACATTATCCTGACACCAGTTAGACCACTCTTAACGCTTACCTCTTAAAGCTGAGCGCCAAGCCAGGCAGCTGCTAGTACCATTTGTATAAGTCTTTCCTATGACTTTGCCGTGTTTCGAACACGCGACCTCCGGCATCTGAGGAGGACGCTCTAACCACCAGGCCACAGGAGAGTTACGTACCTACTTATGTATGTTCGTACGTGCTTGCGTACGTAAGTGAATACATGCATACATACATACATACATACATACATACATACATACATATACCTGCACATATGTGTGTATATGTGTCCAGCTCCAACAACTCACGTGAAATCTTGACATATCTACATGATTAGCAATATAAGACATGCAAAAAAAAAATAAAAACATAATAAATACAATGCTATCATATTCACTGAAAAAGGACGTTAGGGTGGTTGAAGGTCAGTTGATGGAACAACGGGCTCATATTCCACTCAGGCCGTCATCATTCGGTGGCATCTGTTACCTCGGAAAGAGATTTCGCTTCCATTTCCTCAGCAATAGTTTCATAAAGCTAATGGTTTGGTAAAACTGCCCTTGAAAGCAAAAATAAAAAGAATTGTATGATATTGGATCTTGGCCTTCACTTTTAAATTAAGTGTTTTGTTTTTTGCATGAAACGCAGCATATACTTCTTTGAAGAACTGATACTATTTACTGGTTGCCGCAATGGTTTCAAGGTGACCCAGTTGCCATTATGTACTCGACGAAACCAAGAGTAAGTGAAACCATTTTCCAAATTTTGGAAGGCGGATATGTTCATTCTTTATACGTACTACCTTAAAATAAAATAAAGAATGCCGACTTCCTTTTTATCAACAATACGTTTTATCAATAACGAAACTTGTACGTTACATAATTAGTTTCAGAGTAACTTCCCTTGCAGACCGCTAAGTTTACCATATACATGTATACGAGATTGTTCACGCTTGCTGTTCAACTATATAATAAAAACTCTTCTCATATCTGATGATCGATGCTAATGTTTTCCGAACATAAAAAGTCTGGACAGAGGTGGACAGCGTGTTCTATTGTGAGTTACACAATTAATCACATTTAATCAGTACTCAGTCATGTGTAGACCTGTACATGTTCTTCACGTAGTCATTCAAAGTTCGACCATATTTGCTATATAGTACTCACAGGGGTTTGTGATAATATCAAGGTCGTAACGAAACAGGTATAGATCTTGTTTTCATACTGTTATTAGCCTAATATAATCTTGACTCTCCTGTGTTTAGAAATAATCCTTAGATTTGTGTTGAGGTATAAATATACATTTCGCAAATACCCAGGCCACACGGTGCAGTGCCTTTATGTTATGGACGTAGTGTACCTGTATAGGTGACAATGTATTTACATTCATGAAGCAAGTGAGTCAACTTTAGTCAGGAAATTTACATTAATTGACAATATTTGTATAGACTTGTGTACATTACATTGCTTAAGCATATACCTGGTAGCTAGTCAAGACTAATGAAATGACTGGATTAAATCAGGTATCCTTATGGTTATGAGAAAAGCAGCTAACCGCTGAGTCATGTTGGAAGTCTATATTGTAGGTACTGAGCCACTGTGATTATTTACTGGGTATCGACTGGTACAGATCCGAATTATGCTTAGTTATGTTATATGTAGGCAGTTGATCCTAACACTGATTGTTAACATTTATATTTTTGTATGTTCTATTGTTAGTGTGATCTCTATGCAGATCTGTATGCTAGATATATTTATCAAAATCTATGAGAACTTTTGTTTGCTTACACCTGTTGCAGAGGGAGTGTTGTGGTTTACAATGTAGTCAAACTAAATTCAAAACACGGGTCCTGAAATATACATATATTATTGACAAGTATGATACGTGCTGATTGTCCCATCATATTTAGTTTATTATGCCATTTATTTCCCTCTTATTGTAGCGTTTAACGTTCAGTGAAAATGAAAGTGCACACTTGTTTTAATTTTGTGGATTTACTTAGTTTATTAATGAATGAAAACATCTGCAAGCGTACATTTTTAACCTAAATCTCAGTATTAAAACATATCCTACAATTGGCAGATTGTGGAGTGTTTATGTACCTGTAATACAAATTACCCAATATATTGTGTTCCGAGGCCAGTTTGCCAAAGCCTTGTCATACTTGGTCTTGAAAAAGCAGGACATTTCGTACCCAAAGAGGCTCAAGCATTTTCACAATATCAATTATGATGGTGGTGGTGCTAATCAAGATTGTCTTAGAGTGTTTAAATACACCACAGTTAGAAAATAAAAGGGATGTAGAAATGGACTTATCTTGGAAGTTTAAGTATTCGTTTTGATCTCAACAAAAAGAAAAGAAAGACAATATTTTCAAAGAGAATTAGAATGAATCTTATAGACAACATCGTCTAGACAAATAATTTTCACCTGCAAGAAGATATGGCTGATGATATTAAAAATGAACAAACTTCTTGACGCAGATGTCTTGGGCAATATCAGCAGGATGAGTTGTATTAGATACACACGTGTCTCTTGCTTTTCAAACAGTCAGGATCTGATATAGCAAAACTTAGGATTTCTTGTGTTATCATTATTATAGACTGAACGAATTGTCTCTTACATTTCTCTTGAAGACCGATTAACATCTTTCTTTAATCATCTTTCCAGATAAATCATCGCAAGTGCAAGTTAGAAAGGCTGATAAGAAAAGAAAACAATAGTGCATGTGTCACTTGTACATACGGAGGAGGAATACAGAATGGGAATTATATCCCCTCTGTCAGGTTGCGCTTTCTTGTTGATGACATCCGTAATAGGTAACTACAGCAGTCTATGGCAAAATAGAAATATAAAAATAATTTCCCAACAATGAATGGCAGTTAAATACTCATTATCTTAACATGGATTATTCCGAGTCTTTGCGTTAACAGAGACCCACTATGTATCCACACAATATGAATCCATATTTGCCGATAATTGATTATCTGAATATCAAACATTACCAACAAAATCGTTACCTCCCAAGGCCTTTTTATAAGTCCCAGACTATTGTTATAATATCCATACATCCGTCTGTCTGCCTATTTGGTTTCCGCGTAATAGATCGAGTCTTCCATTATCTATGGTTACCAAACTCTGTGAACGGCTTGCACAAAGATTAAGTAAATGCCAATCGATCGTGGAGTCAAAAGGCGCCGGTCACTGGCTGAAAGAAGACAATTGGTTCGGGCTTAATATCTAGCTATTCACCATCTACAGATAAAAAGACATTTTACTACTTGAACAGAATAAAGGAAAACCCGTACTGAATTTGGTAGGATGGTAGGAAAAGGTCAAGGTTCCAGATCACTGGAACAGGGAAACGATTTTACAACGATTGCTGAATGTGGCAGCTCTCCTCAATTGATATGACTTTCAGCATATGGCTGAACAAAAAAAGATAAGACAAAAGATAGGTTGCTTAATCATAGGAACATGCAGGATTCTGCCTATCCTCGTGTGTTGCACATCTGTCTATGAAAAGCATCCTTCCTGTCTGATGATATGCCTTTGTTTTAACTTAGATATTGTCATTCTTCATATAGAGACAGCCATTCCCAAGATGTTAACAGTTGCTTTCAACAAAAAATTTGTGAAGCCAGGCAGTAGTGCAGAAGAAAAGTGTCAGGCCAAAGGAGATCCTAAACCCACGTAAGTACCATTATACGCTGTCAGTGAACAAAAATAATTCCTAGGAGCAACATCGTGCCAATATAGTTTATCAGTTATATATAAGTAGAACAATATGTGCTTAGGGCAACATGACTTGATTAGTGACAGTATACTCTGTCAGGGTTAGCTGAGCTGAGCACAAAAATACGTCAGGATAATGAATACCAATTTCATATTTTATGATTGTCATCAGCATATTAACCTGATCTGTGAGGGTCTCGGTATTTTACACCATTGCCATCAAATGATGATGGTACCTACGGGCTTCGACTTTAAATGTTTTGATTTACCAGCACTAATTTAATTGCAGGAGTAATGTGAAATTAACTTCTTTAGGCCACTAAACACCTTAATACCATGTCAGGTCCATGTGAGTACCACATTGATCTATGTAGATATATACAAGTACCACAGTAATTTGTTACTTGTTCAGACCCCCACAATGTACATCTTTAGAACCAACAGACTAGACGGGACTTGCTCTCACATAATTTATTAGCAGGTCATGAATGTTTCTTAGAAAATACATGTATTGCACAATACAGATTTTGACCTACCAGTACATTAGGGATATGAATTATAAACGCTTCCAAAAACTACTTATGTTTTTTGTTCAAAATTTGTGGAAGGAGCAAGTTTGACATGCCGTAGGAATATCTCGAGATCGTCAGACTGATAAATATTCGTGAGCCATAAAAAAATATGTTCTTTGCCATAACTTGGAAATAATGGTGTCGTTAGCGAAGACATCAAAATGTATGACGCTTTTGTGACCGTTACATAAATAGGGATTATCCAGATTAAACATCAAAACCAACCAAGGAAACGTAGATGTATATATTAAAGATAAACATAATATCGTATAAAGATAATCAGTTCCACCGCTATGTTTTAAGGGATATTACTGGAACTACGACTCTGTCAAAGTTAAACAAATAAGTGCAAATAAAATCATTATGCATAATATCAAACAAATAAATAAAAAATAAACAAAATATTCAGCTTACCCAGCCAACCGATGGAATTGTACGTCTGATAATATTAATTTTACAGTTTTGTGATAGGTACATCTGGAAGAAGGATGGAAATGTACTGTCCACCGATGCACTTTATAACATTAATCCAAACACTGGTGTCATAAAAATTAAAAGTATAACATTGGCGAGTGGAGAGGGAAAGTATCAGTGTTTAGCCCAAAATAACCATGGAACAGCATCGTCCGGCTTCTGGGAAGTAAGAGTGGCATGTAAGTAAAATTTAAAACTCATACGAAACATTTCAATTACTAGTAAACATTCGTGGCCTAAAGTTAATTTTGTGACGCTTTTTGTTGTTACCGTTGTTGTATTATTTTAATATCTGAATACTTTCATAAAAGGGTCTTATGAAGTTCAAAAAAATTTGTTTCATTTTAGGCAGTTATCAATGTCCTCCAGTCGATGTTCTCCAGTAGCGACCTAATTATTGCTGCTTATTGGCATATCCTTTCTGAAAGAGATGTTTGTTTTTTTTTGAAACAAAATATTACTAAATCAGAGACAAATTCTAGATCATAATTGCAGCTCCCATGCATTTGAGATAGAAAAGCAATGAATGTTTTAACGTAAAATGTTGTGTAGTGCACAGTAGAAAATAAGTAGATGGAACAATGGACATCCTTTATTCTATTGAACTGTTGGAAGTCATAATAGACTGAACATTTTCAATTGAAATTAAGCAGGTGAAGACTGAGGTATTTATATAAGTTTTGCTATGATTAATACCTACATTGTTTCTCTTGTAGAAGCTAAATGAGAAGCTTCCAACTTCAATCAGTATATAACCTTTGATATTTTGCCGGTAACCTGCATTAATAGCTTCAATTCAGTTACACACATTTTACTGTAATTACAGCTATGACTGGTGCCGATAAAAGAATGAATAATAATCCGATGGAGAATAAATATAAAGGCAACAAGATGTCATGTGAATATAAAACCAAAAACATGCCGGAATCTAGAACTGGCGATAACACTGCATGTCCAAAGTCTTCAGATGACAAACGAAGATTTGTTCTAAATGCTCATGGTAATTATATTTTGTTGTTGCTTTCTATACTGTGCATGTTAGAAGAACTTTCGTTCAAAATTTCTCTGCATTATTTACGGTTTGCCGTGAAATGCTTCTGGTGCCACACTTGCTTGCTAATCATCGCTGCATAAGTTCACATCAAATCTGTAATTCAGTAATACTCTATTTTGCAGTTAGTAGCGTAGAAGACAGACGAACATTACCCCGGCATGCGTCAGAGCCTAAATACACGTTGTTAACCTCTTTTCCTTGGTGTTGGCTGTGTTATATTTGTGCAATATCGCTCTTGGAAAAGTGTCATTCTTCTAGTTTTTCAAATGTATTTACAGCATTCCACCTATATTTTTATTTCGCTCAAGTATTTGTCTGATCAGTCCTCTTCACAGTTGAACATTATCTATACTTTATTACATTTTATTAGGTTTAATTTGGACTTAACTGTAATAATTATATGCTGTTCATTGTACAAGTGCTAAGATAACTACAGTCTAAATCAGTATGTTAGGTTGGTTTGCATAAATTATTTTCTTTCAGAGTATAATATCGCAAGGGAATATAAAGGCATATCTGAAAGGCATCCACTTTCTCATCGTGTAGATGGCTGTCTCATCTATTTTCTATGATCAGAGCAAGTGTTGCCTTTGGCGGAAGATTGCCACATTGCATAATTGCCTCATCTTGTTAGACGACTCCTAACATTCCCAGAAAGGGTTTTGATCTTTACATCTTGTGGAAGAAAATAAGGCCTCTATGGGGAAAGTATGTTCTAAGACTATCGTGGTTCGCAAGTTTCATAAAGGTCATACACGGTACCTTTCATATATAGGTTGTGGTTTCATCCAAGATAGGCATATCAAACGATAGCCAGCCTCGCACCCACCCCACCTCATGATACAGTCAAACAACATGCTCTCATATATGAACAAAGGAGAGCGTCTTTGCTCCAATAATAATAATAATAATGATAAATCTGGTTTGACTCTTTCCATCAGATCCTCTTCAGCATAATGACCATTATGTACGTGTCACCGAACACAGATAAAAGGCTTTTGAACAGCGGTCGCTGCTATTTGGGTCCTGTTATAGATCTGGGGAGATATATCAGACCGATGCCTTCCCAATCCCCGCTTTAATATTACTGTTTGATCCGTATGGACATATGGCTTTGACATTACTTGTCTTGCAAGGGAGCCGAATCAGATCTACATTTCATTTATCTATGCTTTCTTGTCAGTTGCAAAGGTATGTTGTAACACTTTTCTCCGGTAATGCAGCCTTTTTTTCTCACTCACGGCACCATGGATTTCTCTTCCTTTGCGTCAATGTGGAACAGATGTTGTGTAACTGTTTAGTCCTCTTCGAACATGGCCAAGAAACAGGAGGGGAGCAGATCCAGTCCTCCTAGACGCTCTAGCAGGGATGACAAATGTGATGTTTGACAAAAATGTCTACAGGCAAAGTCAAACAAAGAGGTGCATATGAACAAGGACACTCTATCTCCACGTCGCCATCCCCGTAGAGGGAGACTAGTAGAAACAGTAATGTGTCTTGATTCATTAAGCATTTATCTCTATAATAGTTCGAGGACGATTTAGTGGTCCTCTTTTCCGTTTGGGTCCTTAGCAACCTTAGAAATATATCTTGTAGGAGGAAGAAGAACAAATTATGTTTAATCTGGACAAACTCTTTCGGCAGGTCCCCGTCCAGACATTCTGTTGCAAGGCGCGTTCAATTCCACGAAGGTATGAGACCTTGCACGTAGATTTTCAAGAGGAAAGGATTTCTTCAGGCATCATAATGGGTGGTCTTCCAATATCTTCCCCCTCTTCATTTCGATGACCTGCCTCTGTAACGAGTTAGAGGGTTCCAATCACCACATACGCACCTTAGGCGCCAGCTAACATTTTTAGATACTTTGACATCTCAAGCTGGGACTTTTGCTGATATCTTCCATTGTCCTCCAACTGAAAACTTTGAGGCTAGGAGAGTAAAGCCCGTAGAGATGAAATTATCGCCTTGGCTGTTGATCGGTCTTCGGTGACATCCTTCAGTGTTTCGAAAGAGGAATTAATGTCTCCTACGATGATCTGCTCTTTCGGCAGATTGTGGCAAAGACATTCATGCATAAACGGTCTATGTTAATTCTCCCTCTGCGGAGCTGTACCACTTCAAAAGTCTTCCAGAACCACAGCAAGAATATGAGAAGATCAATCACGCTTGAGTAGGAAGAGACGCATTTTTGGTGCCTCATAATTCGATGGACGAACACCACCGGTTCCTTCCAGCGCTTTTGGCTCGCAGAAACAGACGAAGATGCTTTCTCACCATGTTCGTCTTCCTGAACCTTCTGCCAAATTGTCCAAACTGACTCCGACGCAGAAGCAAACGTAAGTTCCCTCTCGCTCGCTGTTTACTAGAGGGGAGCTAGATGCGCCGTACCATGAAGCTCGAGTCTTCTCCTGCCTTATCTTCTTCTAGGCTAACCCAGTTTTATTATGTTTCGTAGATCATCAAGCATTATTTGTGGGTGTTTTCCACATTGCTATCGGATTCGTTTCGGAGTGCATCTTCCACAGGACTAGCGTACCCTTGGGAGACAAGATGGACAATCCTGTGCTACATTAGCAATTTCACATCGTTTACCGTATGAGTGCATGTGCGTTTGTGTGTGAATGGTGTAGGGAAGACGTAAACTACTTTGGCAATCGTTTATTAAAAGTGTAGTTTAGGTTTAACATTATGGGCCGTTATACGGTGAAACCGCGAGTACCAAACGCTACATTGATATTTGATGATTAAAATGTTAAGATGAAACTGCATCAAGCACAGATACTTTCTCAGTTTTCATGGAAATGTATATGGGGATTTTGTAAATATGACACTCAGCTGTTGTTATTTATATTGTTTTATTTCCTTTTTCCCTTTATTTCCTGTTTTATATGTTTGTTTGAGATGTTTGGGTGTTTTCGTGTGTTTTGTTTACATTCAGAAAAGCTCCTACAATCCCTTATAGAGGACCAGTGTTCACGATATCTTGAGCAATGCCACAGAAAAAAATAATGTATGTGTTACCTATTATTGTAGTATAGTCTTTATGACATTTTAAGCTGACGTGTCAACTATGTTTCATTGAATCATTCAAGGAATATTAGGAATTATGCTGCATATTGGATTAATTAATAACAGCTGTTGTGAATAAGTGTTATACATATAGTTCTATTCTCTTTGTGCTAACCAGTTAAGCTCAAATAACAAGGGTGGTAGGCTCTATAATTGCCCCTAGTCGACAATACGGTTCATAAATGTAACATATCAGTATTTAGCGTTAAAGTACATATACAAACATACCAAAAATCATTAAAAAAGCAGGTGTTTAATGATCAATGCACAGCGAACAGTGTATATCGTATTAAGTTCACTTTTCATGATTCGTCTCGTAGCTGAAAACGTTATTTTGTATTCAAACTCGCCCAAAAAGCAATGTGCAAAAATATTACTAACTCGACATGCAAATATTATCATATGTTCACTTTGGTAGGGATTAAACATAACAACCTGTTTACCATTGGTTGAAACATATAGCTATTCTAGTACATCAGCACGTGTTCACACTAGCATGACTGAAACATCACCACATGCTTAAACTAGCAGGACTGAAAGGATAGGACTCAAACATCACCACATGTTCGACCTGGTGGAGATCAAACATTACTACTTGTTCATACTGAAATGTTTAAAATATGATATGGTCCTGGAGATCGAACACTATAAATTTGTATTTAGTATATACACAATAGAAGACGAAGTTTAAAATTGTGCTTAAGCGGTTTTGAAAACGTGATTCTGTAGTTTGATTTTAAAATACGATTGTCATCGTTCAGACTTAAGATTTTCTTCATTTGTTGTACGGTTCTCTAAGCTATAATCGATATAATTGCAAATCTCCCAGCACTGAGCGCCTCTTTGTGGGATTTCGAGATTTTGTAAGATAACACGAAAGCGTTATTTTCAGGTATTGTGTAGCTGACATATTTTATATTTGATTACTGGTACGCAACAAATGTACCTCTTACTCAGTCAATGATACAAAGTATCAGTCGATGATACAAAACGAACCATATTTTAATTGGTATTGTGCGAAAGAGTCGTGCAATGCTATCTTTAAGTGAACAATTATTTTTTTTTGGAATTGGGTTGAAACCAAAAGAAGTCATTCATATCAAAAGTGTCAGCATTATCATAGTTCGTTACAGCTGCACAGAAAGCGGCCGCAGCAGCAATAATTGGAGGGAACGATAGTCATCGGTCTGCAGTATTGTAAAATACGAAAAAAAAACTGGTTATCCGAATGTCAATCAGATGTTTTAAGAGTATAGACACAATAAAAAAAACGTTAATACATTGAATATAAATAATGTCTAAATGAATAATCTACCTCCGTATTGCGCAGACGAGAGAGGATTCATGCATTCGTTTAGTGCAAGATATACCTCTCTAACGAGATGTAGCATACCAACATGGAGAAAAACAAAAAATAATTTATATTGCATGCTCTACAAACTTGGCCATCTATAAAGATGAGACTACTGTGGATCCCCTGAGTGAAGTGATGCAAGATCTATGGGACAGTGATACCAGTCGTCTACGTGATTCGGATTACATCATCAGTTCCACAGGCAGCAGGTGAATATATTACATGTGCAATACTGAATGACTATGTGTAAGTGTAAGACAATCAGAGACACTTGTGTTAAAAATACAAAATAAATAACTACTAATCAAATCATTTCTGGCGAGCATACTTACGTACAAATGTAATGAGTGTACCAAATATTCATTAATTATTAAACTAAAGTATATGATACAAAATGGAGCATCATTTATCCGCTAAACGTTTTCTAGATGTGCTAACTTTAGAGAACTTGCAAACATTTAATGATGATACATAAACTTTTCTGGATAAACATATAGGTCTTTAACTCTCATAACAATCTGTTTTCCTTATTCTTTTCTCTCTTTTAGTTTTCTAAGCGATTATGACCAAAATTTTGTTTCCATGACAAATGATTCTGAACTTATGTAAATAAAGCTAGACGTCGTACTAACTCTGTCAGTAATGGGAATCCATTATTAGGTGTGAACATTGATCTCACCTGGTCTTGTTCTAGCGGGACTTAAAATTGATACAAACTTTTGAGCATTTATAGTAGAACGTAGTGATATCGAATGTGTACGAAGAAAATATGTTACGAATTCAGGCTACTGAAAAAACAATAGCCTTATTGACAGTTCACCGCACAGTGAATACCGTACATATGTCAGTTTCTATTTCGGTAGAATAGAGGGTAGCATAAGCATGGAGCAGTTGGTCGAACATTTTCATCTTGCAATGCATTATAGGAATTGAATTATGTGTCTGTGCACAATAGCAATAGCTACACCCAATTGTAAAAGACATACATAAATAGGCCTATTCCAATCTATCTGGTTTTATAGTCAACTTGCGTGAATTTGAATGTTTAAGAATAAATTATCTGCTGTTTTGGAAGATTTTATTTAAAGTGTCATTCTATAGTTATTCTGCATCAGACAATTGGTATTAAAGATTGCAATTGTTAAAAATTATGAACGAAAAGAATGGATATTGTACTCACATTTATTACAAAATTCCATATTTTGTCTTTTTTGTCAGACCGGATTCATCTACCCCAAGTAAACCGGACCTCTAAAAAAGACACCTGACCACTATCTGTAAAATTGTGCATCATGCTTCTGCACGTTGATGATTAATTTATTAAATTTATTATATTGATTCAGCTATTTCACGTTTTGGATACGTTATCTCAAATATTTATTGATTTAAGTCATGGTAAACCTATATTTTCGTCTGTGCAAAGGAATCATGTTTCATTACTAACAGATAAAAAATGTAAAATTAAACCTCACTAACACCAGCATGGACGATATGATTTCTCAAAGCTATTGAAGCGTTTGAAGAAGAAGCAATTGGATACAAGATTATTTCTCTTTTCTATCATAATGAAGATGGGAGCACACCTTTCAATATAACATTTGCTAGAAAGGCCACAAAAAGGAAAATGGTAAATTATATCGATTTTATGTAAGTACAGCCAATAATATTAAGTAATGTTTTCACAACGCACCATTTTAGATATCTTACATCGACTAGGAGGCTATATAACAGTATGGAATTATTCTCATCTGCCTAGATCATATTGCAAGCTGTGCCGAAATTAATCGCATTTAGGATATACACTTCATACTTAAATAGGAACCAACATACATTTTAGTATATATCAATAAGCTTCAGAGGGAAACTGTATTATTGTGTAATCAATATCTTCAGAGCACTTCCCGTGCATGAGGTTCAACGAAAAATGATTTAGACTCTGAATCAATATTATAAACTATAATCTGATAATTTGAGTTGATGGTCAGAGTCAACAACCTATTGTATTAATTGTTTAGGAACTAACCTAATATTTTAGAGGAAATATAACTGTGGGTACATAGAATACACTCTGAAATTTCCAGATTTTACGACACATATACTAAAGGAGTGATCTTATGGTGCTTATCTAGAAAGAATTTTATTTAACAAACTAAGCAGAAGAAGCATATCATATCATCGCTCTGAAAGTTCCAATTGGATAACTCATTTATTTGATTTAACCATCATTTCCATGCCTTAGCAAGAGAGAATAGGCATTTGAAAACATTAACATTAAGGTACATCGGAACTGAATTAGTTATGTATACCCATATGTATGCCATTGTATATACGATTTGAATTTATTTTCTCCACCGACAGGGAAATAATGGAAAATTCAATTAATGGATAAGTAATAAGTTAAGATGAGTGTGTGTGAATGCCTGCAAACACTTCTGTTCAACAACATTTATGCCATAAGAGAATATGAATCGCAAGTCTTTAACTCTTGCTACGTCTTAAGATCAGTATGAATCGCTACTCGTTCACTATTGTTACCTGTGAAGATGAGTATGAATCGCTACTCGTTCACTATTGTTACCTGTTAAGATGAGTATGAATCGCTACTCGTTCACTATTGTTACCTGTTAAGATGAGTATGAATTACAAGTTAACTGTTGTTATGTTTTAAGGTGGGTATGAATTGAAAGTCGTTAACTTCGCTAAGTTGCTGTTTGTGTTACTTTGCGCATATCCGTTTCCGGTAGCGAATGTTTCAACGATGCCCGGACATAAAGCTGTGCAGAAAAATAAATCATAAATCTTTACTCTTAATAACAAAATATCAAATTTGACTTAACAGTGATGTAAAGGGAAACAAGTATAAAAATTGTGTGTCATTTGCAGACTGTTTACTTATTTAAACGAAACGACGTTGAACAAGCCAACATACCAAGCCTTCTTGCGCTTGCTTGATAACTATAACAGAGTGGTCGGACAAGCAGAGGCGCTGACTATAGTAGAGCTTGCAGAGGTCGACGCGTTCATGAACGCCCTTCTCGCCACATCAGTTATGTCTAAAACATATACCTTTCTGACAAGCAACGGTAAGTAATTTTTCATTAATGGCTTGTAGTAGTATAGAGACCAATTTAGGAAACTATTTATATTAACTTAGTTACAAAAGACAATTCATTAATTTATTGACAGTTAGGAAAGGAAAAATGGAAAATAACTATAATCAATCTAGAACAGACGGGGAGTCAGATATTATGATCCTGCACCCAGATTCGGGGGTGGGGGTGGCTCGGTCATGTTTTTGTTTTGTTTCTTCAAAGCGGATCTAGTTTGAGAAAGGGCGTTTGTTCATCAGAAAAAGTGATCTGTTTCATACAAAATCTATTTTCTAAGTCGATGAAGGATTCTGACTGAACTCTCCCGAATCTGCTATTGATCGATACCTAAATGGCATTGCACAATGATAAAATCTGACCTTTACAAATAATAGCAATTTTGCAAGATCCCTGTCTAAAATTGAGGAAGAAATGGATATAATTTAGTTACAAAAATACTAACTGAAATCATGCATACAAACACAAATTCGGGGCAACATACGAAGCAAGCTCTAGGATATTTTTAATCTTCGCTCTCTTTGATCATAAAGGGATAGTTTCATTTGGCTTTGAATATTCATTTATTATTCAAAGTGTTTCAAAGTTTGAGAAAAATGTGTTCCCAATTTTGTAATAGCTAAGTCATACGTTATCTTTATCAAGCAAAACACTACTGTTTCTTTAAGCTGAATGAATTGTTCAGTAACTGTCACTTTTATTTGACTTATATAGAGTAATTAATTAATCATTGCCGTTAATATACTCTAACATAGTATATCACAATTTCATTTTGTTCTACAACCGTACCTTTTTCAATGCCTATACGATATATGAACACTTAAAATTGTTTCTTTGTCTTTAAGTTATATTAATAAACAAACTTCTTTTTGTTGCTTCCATTAAAAACTTGTATGGTAATTTAATCAATAGCGAACTTGCCCAAAGGTTGTATCATTACAGTATCTGCGTGGTACCTCACGCTTAGTGGTTTGAAAAGACAGACGTTTGGTTTTCGTTACCTTCTTTTACTATTTATTTTTCCTGATTTGCTTTTCTACTGGTACACATATGTTTTAAACTAAATGCAGAAATGTACCGTGAACTTATTTAGTTGTCTCTGAAAAACTTCATGCTTAAATGTGCATTCCAGGACATATTCCGGACAGTAGTTCCAATTTCCGTGAGACCATGATGGAATTGTGGTTTAACATTTACTCTCGTTCGCGGCGCGGGCATTCAGACAGTAGCGGCTTTGAACATGTAATGGTTGGAGAACTCAAGGGAACCAATTCCGTTTTAGGATTCCATAACTGGATTCAGTTCTACGTAGAGGAGAAAAATGGAAATCTGCATTATCAGAAATTTATCAATAGAAAAGAGGTTTGTTCTTATTTCAGCTATACAATCTAACCCATGTTTACATTTTCAACGTCATAAGGCACTTATCTCTGTGATAAAGAACTCATGTTGGAAGTTAGTCTTAGCTTTGCTCTTGAATAACGTACCGGTTTCTGGGTCTGCTTATAATGGTTGCAAAATGCAGAAGCACAACAAATCATGTTAAACTTAATACATAATTTAAGAGAAACAAGGACACCGAAAATTGGATACAAATACTTGAAGGACAATGTATGAATTTAAAGCCTGCATATATTCAAGAAAATAAATCATACAATTAAGTTTTCTGACAGTGATCAACAGTTGTCACGATATAAAATAGTAACACAGATTACCGTAAAAGATCAAATTTAGTGACGATTAAATTGTGATTAATGAAGTTCCGAAATGATTACATGAAAGTTTGATTGGCTTCTTGCTTTGCGTGCAGATATCGAAACTATTGTTTTACATGTTCGAATTCTTACCAGAACAGACTGGTTCGACTCCCATGCTACGTTTCAGAGCAAAACATTTTACACCCAATGTCCCAAAACTAAGTTGCCGTTCGGGTGCTGATGAAGCAACAATCATAAACTAATCAGTAAAACATCTGAAATATATAATCTGATCTGGCGTTGTATTGTAATTCGGCTAAACTTCTACTAATAATTTTGAATAGCAGGTCAAGAAAAATAATGGTATTGATGCAATGAACTGTGATGAAATTAAGAAAACAAATTGTTTAAAATAGAACTCCTGGAATACATTCTAGATTCTAGCATCAAAGCTATCTTTGAAAACGCATCCTTCTGTACTGACACCAGTCTAGGTTAAGAAGCAAATTCATCTGTTCTGTGACAATCAGCTATTCAGTTTACCCAATAATATTACCGCAGGGTACAAATTGATGCCAGTATGAAACCCTTGGGTTCGGTCTTCAAACTTTACCCACAGAGACTACGGCTCGAACTAACCAAATAGTGTAGAAATACTAGGGTTATTAACTGGGTCAAGGTAACTATTCTGTAAAAAAGTTAGATGCCATTTGGAGTAACACAGGACTCAGCTGTGTGACCCTGGCTAACTTTTTAAATCTATATATTGATGATATGCCCACGTCCATCAGCAGGAACGTCCTTCTGTTTTCTGCAGAGACGATTGGATCTCGGGCTACTTCCAATAACTAATGTTGCAAAACTTTAAACTCAGCAACACAAATTAGAACAATACTAATATGACATGTCAATCTACTTCAATCCTGACAAAAGCGATGGCTATAGAATTACAATAAACAAATTGCACAAGTCATCCATATTGAACTATATTTCACATGGTACCAAACTCACATTATTTAGGCTCAGTAAAT
>JAECUM010003499.1:0-45158 GCA_016617855.1 Megalonaias nervosa | reverse complement strand
AATCGTGCTAGTCTATCATTGATTGCTGAGAATGCTTTGCTAGCAACATCACCAACAGCGCCAATACCTTTTTCACGAGCAACGTCAATAGCTTTCATTCCTAGTTGCTTTGCAAGCGGTATTGCTTTTGGGGCTATCCTTCTAAATAGACCTTGAACAACATCACCTAGTCCATCTCCGTAGATCGTTTTGTATACTGGTAATCGTGAATTTATTACCCTGACCATGGTTGGTCCACGTTGGGTATTATGTATGATCATCTTATTATAGTCACTGCATCTAATTACAAACTCAATCACTGTGATAATCATCGGCGATTTCATTAATAAAGGACCGATGAACACCAATATCCATAACACCGCCTGTAAATAATCGTTTACAAATATCAGATGCTTCATTAATGATTTCTGGGGAATTATTACCAGCTCGTTTTCCTCCAATGAGAATTTCTAGTCGATCAACATCAGCAAGGACGTTATTAGGACATGAAGTAATAAGACCACTTCCCCTTGTACCTGTACCAATACCACTTCCAGTTGCGCCGAGGTCAGGATCTGAATATTCTTCCTCACTTATTGTTTTGACTGGTTGTCGTTGTCGTGATGATTGCAATCGTTCCATTATTTTTTGTCGTTGTTGTTTTCGTTGTTGTAATTGTTGTGGTAGTGGTGATGGTGATAATTGTTGTGGTAGTGCTCTTTGTGGTGATGGTGATAATTGTTGTTTCCTTGATCGTTTAGCTTTTTCCAGTTGCTGCTTCATTTCTTCTTCTCTTTGTTTTCTTACTTGTTTTTCTTGTTTGATATGCTCGCGTACTGTATTGTTAAAGATATCAAACTGAATAATATCTTCCTCAGATCTGATTTCCGGAGTATCAGTAGCAACGCGATATACATCCCTGATCCAATTGGTAGATTTTAGAGATTTAATATATTTGGGTTTTACATATTTTTCTCTTTCATGATATCCAAACATGGCAATATAAAGTAATTGGTTTCTGTCCTGATAGCGGCAATACCTTCCGGCGTAAATTTATCTGTTATCTTAGTTCTGACTCTTGATAGAGGTTGTGGCCGTTCTTCAGGTGGTTGTTGAGGAGGTTGAACGGGTGGTGGTTGAGCTGCTTGAATACGGCCAGCAATATCAACAGGTAATGTTTCAAGAGCTCTTTTGTGTTGCCTCAGTTGCTGTAACAATTTTCTTTGTTGGTTCGACAATCGGTTTAAATAATTGTTCTGCACCTTCTGCAAATTCCACCTGAGACTCCTGACACGCTTATAGTTGTTGTTTGACAGAATCACGGACGGGTAGATATTTTTTAATTGCCTCCAGTCGCTCACGAGCTAGTTTAGATGTATGAGATTCCATTAGTTGATATAACAATGATTTAATTATAGCAGCAGGGAGAGTGAACGACCAGCGTTTAGTGACCAACACGTAAACGAAACACATCATAAAATAAAAACGCGCGTCAGTGATGATGTAACAAAATGAGCTAACCCAATCAGAGAAATCTCATGGTCTGACAGAGATGTTGGTTTAACGTTATTTGACCTTGAGATTTCATTTTCGTAGGAAGTTTTATTTTTCATAAATAAGGTCTCCAACAAAAATGGTCTGTTCACCCTCCCTGCTGCTTCTGTTGATGTTTTTTTTTCTTCCGGATTTAGTTGTTCTTATGTTGTTAGGTGTTGTGTCTCATTTTGGCACAGTGTTATTAACCCTATTTGCTGTTGTTTTCATTCTGCACAATTGTCTCTGCTGAATAATCAGGTCCCCATCGACATATCAGAGACTCACATGCGTATTATGCTTATCTTGTTGTAGGGCCCTAGCTATAAGTTATATTTGATTTTTGGGTGGTGTCGGGTCAGGTGATAACGGGCATCCTTGCCGAATAATCGGGTCCCAAGCGAAATATCAAGTGTGCCCGCTCCCCATGCCGATCCCTCATATTACTGTTATTCTCTTTTTAAGCTCGAGGTGGAAAACGGATTGAAAGTTTTTTTTTGGCGCGCGCGGACGTAAATGAAAACATGACAAGATTTTTGAGTCTAAGGTTGGAGTAATTTTGACTTTTTGTTTGTATTAATTTAGGTGGGTTAATTTCATTTTTATTCCTAGATTTGCCCTACTTTGGTTAGATTTTAGGCTGCACGAGTGTCTCCGCTGAATAATCAGGTCCCATCGACATCTCAGAGACACCAAACAGTTATCTGAGTATTATTTGTGGGATATTTTGTTTAGATTTTATTTGCTAGTCCTGTTTTAGAGATAAATTTTATGATGTTCTGGTAAGTAGTTATGATGTTTGGATTTTCTTTCTTTAAAAATTCAGGGTATGTACCTAGGGAGCCAATTTTGTTTTGCGCTAGGTTGAATATAGATCTTTCTTGTTTGTATTTATGGCAGATATTGAATATATGATGTAAATCTTCTGGTATATTACAGTGGAAGCAGCTAATGTTGGCTGGTTTTGGTCCAATGTGTTTTCCGAAACTATTTGCTAGTTTGGTTTTTCTGGTGTTTATATTGTTTATTAGTCTTTGATCTGTAGTATTTATCTTTGGGGTTTTTATAGATCTGTCTATCTCACTTTGGACGGCGTAGAGCGTCCGTCCTTTGAAGCTTTGGTTCCACTGTTCTTGCCATTTGTTATTGATGTATGTTCTGGTAATACTATTTATTTAATTAATGCTGTATTTAATAGGAGTGGGATTAAGGTCTTCTAATCTTTGTTTTGCTGTCAAATCCGCTGTTTCGTTTCCTAAGATACCTATGTGGGATGGTATCCACATGAACTCTACGTGCTGGTTGTTGTTGTTGAGTTCTTTTAGCAGTACGTAAGTTTTTCTTAGGAAATTTTCTCTGGATTTTGAACTGTTTGATTTTATGGATGTGATGACACTGAGCGAGTCACTAATTATTACAGATTTTTTTATGTCATTAATTTTCACTCATTTCAGAGCTTCCACAATAGCCAAAAATTCTGCAGTGTATATGGAGCAGTAATCCGGTAACCTGGCTCCAATTTGAATATTGCTTTCTGGTATTACTGCAGCTGCTGCTGTCCTGGGTGGATTTGATGTTTTTGACCCATCAGTGTAAATTTTTACAAAACTGGAGTAGGAGTCAAGTATATCCACAGTAATAGATATTTTAAGTTGGTGTTCTTGATCTAATTTATTGCCGTATTTGATTGCTTTGGTGTTTATATCCCATTTAGGAGTTGTCCAGGGGGCCTGATCCGGGTATTCTAGTTGTTCAGCTTGATAGTCTTGGATGGGTAGTTGTTTAGTCAAGTTCATGAATAAGTTTCCCCTCTGGGATGTTAGGGACTAGTTTTCTTTTAAACGGTTTGTTACACTTATCAATTGCTGTTCCGGTTGGGTGTGAGTTTGGGTGAATAGTTAACCGTACTGCATATCTTAATGTGAGCTCATGTCGTCTTAGTTGCAGTGGGGGCTCTCCTGTTAGTATTTGAAGTTTGTCAAGTGATGTTGACGGGAGGGTGCCTGTGCAGACGGTTAGAGCTTTTCTTTGGATTGTATCCAGTTTTTAAGTAGATTGTGGTTGGCTGAGTTATATACCTGACATCCGTAATCCAGTTTGGACCTAATGAGGACTCTGTATAAGGTTATCAGTGTTTCTTGATTTGACCCCGATGTTGTTCCTTTAAGGTTTCTCATTAGGTTTAGGTCCTTATTACAGCTATTTATAAGGTTTATAATATGTTGGCTCCAGTTTAGATGTTCATCAAAGTACACACCCAGGAATCTAACTATCTTTACATATTTTATAGGATTGTTTTGGATGTCGAGGGTAGCGTATTTTAGATTAGTATTTCGTTTAGGGTGGAATATTATTGCTACGGTTTTTTCATAGGAAATTTTGAAACCCCATTTATCAGCCCATCTCCCTATTTTATTTAGACTCTGTTGTATGTCGTCTATAGTTTGGAGATTAGTGGGGTTGCCTGATCTCCAGATTCCGCTATTATCAGCGAATTGCGATATTTCTACTTTAGTGGATATGAAGGTCCGGTCTAGATCATTTATCATGATGTTAAATAGAGTGGGGCTGAGCACACTTCCTTGAGGTGTACCATTTTCCAGTGGGTGTGCTTCAGAGTAGTTTTTCCCCACTCTAGTAATAAGTTTCCGACCTGTTAGGAAGTTTTCTATCCAGTTGATATGCGGCCTGTATCCCGTAATTGTTAAGTTTTGCTATGAGGCCTTTGGTCCAAACTAAGTCAAACGCCTTTTCCAGGTCGACGAATACTGCAATTAGGTTTCTGTTCGATTTTCTTTTGTTATTAAATGCTAATTTAATGGCTGATTCTAGTCTAATTAGTTGATCAGTAGTGGATCTGTTGTTTCTGAACCCGCACTGGCTATCAGAGAATGGTTACTTTCCATGTGGTATTTTAAACGTTTGGTGATGATAGTTTCTATGATTTTACATATGTTGTTCGTAAGGGAGATGGGTCTGTATGAATTGATGTTATTCGGGTCTTTACCAGGTTTGGGGACCGGGATTACAATGGCTTCTTTCCATTTGTCGGGTATTATACCTATGGACCAGATTTTATTTTCTAGTTTAAGTATGGCTTGTGTAATGTTTGTTGGTAGGTTTTTATATATTGTATATCCAATTTGGTCTTCTCCCGATGATGTTTCCTTTTTTGATCTTAATGCTGTTTCCCATTCATGTAGCGTGATGTCGCTGGTTAGATTTGATGATCTGAGCCTAAGTCTTGTAATAGGTGATTGAATTTAGTTTCTACTTGAGCCCTATGTTGTTGGAATTCTAAAGTATGGTTTTTATTGCTGCTCATGTTTTTGAAGTGACTGGCCAGCTTGTCTGCTTTTTCTTGGTATTCGCCCTGTGATTCTAGGGGTACTGTTTACAGTTTTTCCCCTAATGGATTTAATTTTGTCCCATACTTGCTTTGAGTTGGTTTTGATGCTTAGTTTAGAGCAGAAGTTTTGCCAAGTTTTTCCTTTAGCTTCTTTGATAACTTGTGGTCACTGCCGAGTGTATTGGCTTGATCCACCCTCCAATCAATCATCTGTGCAAGCTCGGGCGAGCATATGGTGAGGTCAATGGCAGACAGTGAACCATTTTCTGGGCTTATTCTTGTATTTGATCCATCGTTAAGTATGGTCATGTTGGATTCGGTGGTCCATTGCTCAATCATTTTCTTTTTCATTACATCACAATGTCTAACCTTATCAGCATGTTTGCGAAGTTCAGTTCTGGCAGATTTATTTGAATATTTCTTCAGAACATCACTTTAGACGGCCATTGGCCATTTCTTGGCTGTGCTACTGTTCTGTTATCCCGTAAACGTGCTTCATTCACATAACATCTTCTGTCTGAACTTAGTGTATGCCTTTCAAAACGAGATCTATTTTGCCTAGCAATCGCTTCATTGGCTTGTGACCGTTAAATAGTAATATTTCCTTGCTGCATCACGTGTTCAGATAGATAACTTCTGAAAACACAGGACACATATTGTGGTAAATGGCTATTGAGAAAGGCAAATCCATACGTATCAAACATTCTCTCTAAACTTTGCACAGTTTGCTCAGAAGTTATGGTCCTTATAATATCAACATTACAGTAACAACTTTAACATTCCACTGTTACAAATATGTATTGTCCTGCAGGAAGTGGTCTCAAAAGATCAATGGCAAGGTCACGCCATTGCAACTCTGTGGAATTCAAGTTATTGATGCTATTGTTGCTTTGACCAATTTACATCCATGACAAGATCGCAAAAAATGGTCTACCATTTATAATACTAGTCCTATCAACTTAGAGGCATGATGTTTTGGTGGAATTATGCGCTTATCTATGAGATCGAATTTACCAAGAGTGCACAGGTCAGGATGAATAGCTAATTAAGGTCTAAAATGACATTTCACATTGTTTGAACTTTATATATTTTTTCCAGTTGTCTTTCTTCATTTTCTGTACATTTGTCTGCTACTTCTCTAGTAGTCATTGCCTTAAGTGTCGTTGGCAGGGATACAGTGTATACAATCATCACATTTCATTCCATTTTAACTCGTTTTCAAGATACTTACTGGTAAACCCGGATAAAGCATCACCAATATGTGTCATTTGTAGCCGGTATTTCATTACAAATATGTAGAGTCAGCTAGCACCGTCAAATTTTTTCTGTTGACGCACTTTCTGGCTTTCATGTTTTTGCAACAGCTTTAACTATTTCATCTACTCGCTCGATACTTCTTTAGGACAGATCGAGACCAATAAATGTTTTATTGTTTTAACGTTTTAATAAATGTTTTAAATGTTTTAACGTTTTAATAAATGTTTTAAATGTTTTAACGTTTTAATAAATGTTTAAATGTTTTAACGTTTTAAGGGTATAGTTGTACTTGTTATTACTTTCTCCATAACTTTAATCTATCGCTGCGTTCTTCAAGTTTCTTTTTCTGTAATCTTTCTTACTCCCTCAAAACACTCTCTGTAACGTTCAAAATACTGTTTCGTTCACAAAGTTAACACTGGGCCGTCACCATAGCAAATTCAGTTCAACTGCTGCTCCTTTCCAAAAAAGGGTTGGCCTTTCCCATCATTGTAACAGAATTTTGCATTAGTATCAAATACGTCTTTGATCTGTACCTCTGCTGTAAAACATCTTTTTGAGTTGTAGTGTGGCACATTTGCGGATTACTTTGTTGTGTTATGTTTTAAGCTGTTCCCACAGATTAACATCTGTAATGTTACTGTTTGCTCCAGAGTCGATCATCATGTTAACTTGATTTCCTCCGACCGTCAGTATCATGTCTTTCACTTTCATGTCCACCACCCTCATCTTCAATGTCTGTGCAATGTACCTTTTCTATTTCGTAATTATTTCCTCATCTGTAATCTTTACCACGAAAAATTTTGTTTTTATCTTACAACATTTCTGAAAATATAAAATTCTCACACATTTCTGACACCCTTGTCTTTGCATGGCGTAATTTGTCTACACCAAAACTCCCTGTCATACCTCAGTGGCAACATGCATCCACTTTAAGTTTGTCGACTTGCCTCCCTTTGCATTTGTCAGTGGCGCCAAGACTGTTGACAACTGCTTTCCACTGACATGTGTACTGTCCTATTGCATGTTCACGTGGTCTACAGCTCTTGAAATCCCTCCAATGTAAACTCTATTCCTTGTTCCAAAAACCCGCGTCTGACTGAGTTTGATTTGCAGGAGCGTATCAAGTGTACAAATTTGTTCACCAGTTCTTAACTCAGTCATAATAAACCGCCTTCAGTCATAGTCTTCAGTCTAATTGGTCCACTGTTTAATTTTCAATGTGGGTTATTTTCTTGAAGTTATGTCATGCAAAACGAACATTCGTTTTGTGTTTGGAATAATTGGATAAATATTCACAAGCTTTATAATTCTGGTCATTGTTACGTTGTTTGGGTAGTGTGGCCAACATATGTAGGACTTCTGCTTCTTATCAGTCAGTATTTTTTTTTCTATACCATCTGCGTACAGTTCAAAAGAATGAAGCCATTAGCGTCAACGCTTGGCGGATCACCTTCGCAAACAAACAGAAAAATTCCTCATAACTTCTGCAATTTTGATTACTATTTCTGTCATTTCTCCTTCTTTTCGAGATTACTCGTCGCTAATTGAAGTGTCCATAAGCTTTATAATTCTGGTCATTGTTACGTTGTTTGGGTAGTGTGGCCAACATATGTAGGACTTCTGCTTCTTATCAGTTTTTTTCTTCTATACCATCTGCGTACAGTTCAAAAGAATGAAGCCATTGGCGTCAACGCTTGGCGGATCACCTTCGCAAACAAATGGAAAAATCCCTCATAACTTGCAATTTTGATTACTATTTTTGCCATTTCTCCTTCTTTTCGAGATTACTCGTCGCTAATTGAAGTGTCCATAATTGAAGTGTCCATAAGCTGGATTAAACCAGGGTTTGTTTCGAGGATTTAACAACATTACAACATTCTTTCAGTAATATGCCTTTTTTTGATCCCTTGGAGGTTAGTAGAACTGTATTACTTCATTACTGTCTCTCAGGAGTTGTCTCTCACTGATTATGACTACACTACAACTGGCTCAATCAACACGACTATATGGTGATGTCATTTCAACATCTGGCTATAACCGATTGTACCCCGGTATTCTGTATTGAACTTTGCTGGAGCCAATTTCGTTCCACACTGTTATTATCACAAACTTTGCATAGTTAACTAAATTTAACCTAAAGGCTTTACTGCACTGTAGCTGCTACTGTCTGTATTACTTGTAAAATTACACTTCGCAACACGTATCTTCCAAGTTCTGGCGCACGCACGTATTCGTCTACCAATTACAAAAATCCCTATTTCCGCTCACTAAGGAATCGTCCCAACTGAAAGTTCCTTATGACGCCTCATGGACTTATAATTATAGGTTACTGCATTTAAATGGGAAAATAGTTTTTTCGGACTAATAGTGTACGACCTTTGGGAGTAAACTATTAATCGGAGAAAACGAGTTAATATTTTCCCATACAAATACAGTACACTTTATAATATATACTCATTTTCTTATTCTAACTAAGGTTTAATTATGAAAGATACACTATAAGAAACAAAGTAATTGAATTTATGCTGTATTCTTAAATAAATGCACAACTGTATCATGTGTCATCAATACACAGTAACAATATTAATGCAGACATAGCACCGTCTAGCGACCTTTGCACATCATCGCGATCTCGACATTAGTTTAGAAAAGATTAAAAGAATCTTCGTTTTGGTCTGCTTAATTGAATTTTAGAGTTATATTGTGAACGAATGAGCATTGCAACAACTTTTCCAGTGGGTCTGGATATTTTTTGTCGATTCCACTAAATTCAGCTGGCTATGGTCTGGATTTATTAGCTATGTCAATTCCACACTTAGTACATGCGATTTGAGCAGAGAGGGACGCACCTTGATTCAACTGCATGTGTGTTTCTGGTCTGTCATTGAATGACGTGCATGGCGTTTATCGCTAGCCTAAATCCGAAACATTGTATCAAAATATCAAAAAGTCAAAGCGGAAAATTGCAAAGCAGCTGGTGTGTGACAGTCCATTCAGCCAGCGGAAAGATGAATTCTTCGATAGCTTGGCTTATTGGCTCTGAGGCCGGTAAATTTCTACCAAAAACTTTGGTTCCATTTTTTTCCCCTCAAATTTACTACTTTGACGTGTTGATGGCAATGGCACATAATAGCACGTCTCTGATAGGTATGCGATAACACTTAGCCTCAGTACGCTTTTCTATGCTATTTTGATTGACTCCAGAGGAGGGTACTGGTCATAGTCGGAAACATTACATTTGCGAAAAGTTACGAACATTTCTGCTAAAGAAGTTTTTATATGATCAGATTGGTACTTTAATACTGCGCCTCTCACGTTTGTTATGGGCATTGTGAATATCATTCGCTTGCTTCTTTGAAAGTTTCATTTGTGACTCAGTAAAGTCATCCACATTATTCACTTTATCATCTCTACTTTCAAATAGACATCACAGATTCTTTAGTTTATCATAAAACAAATCTAATAAACTAAAACCTAAATCGCTTACTATATAAGTGTACATGGTTTGTAGAAAGTAGTCCCTAATACACTATACTATTTTTAGACGTCTGTGTCTTGCAGTATTTAGGTGTTCAGGATTGCAAAATACTGAACAATTCTGACAATGTAAAGTTAACGGTGAAAAAAAATGAGCAAATAATAATATTTTATATTCTGTTAAAGGGACTGATAAATTTCAAGCTGAGGAAAAATGTTTACAATTATGAGTGATTTATAAATTGATGGTTAGGTGTTCTACTTAAGAAATGAAAGAAAGGCTTTTGGTAGAAAAGGGAGTTTTTCAATTGTCATTCTTCAGCAAGAGGGGCTTGATGCAATGCGAGAAGACCGCTTTGAATGAAAGAACAAAATAAGCAGGCCATTGCACCTAGTGATGCAGTCCAGAAAGTGAACAGTATAGTATCTAAAACACAGGAGATTAAACGTTGCAAGTCAACAATGACAGTATCGGTCAAAGGGATGTTTTATTTTGTATCGCTATCACTGACAGTGAACATCTCTTGTACGTCGCTCCGAATTTCAAGGATAACCGTCCCAGACGTTGTTAATACTGGCAGCCAGCCGTTGAGGGTTCCATAGCCAGTCAGAATATTACCTGAAAACAATGTTTACAGTACCCTTATGTAGTCACAATATCAGATTCTTAAATCTGATTTGTTTTCCAATTATTGGTAAATGATAGAATAGTCCAATAAATCAACCCCCCAAATCTGTGTTTATACTGATCGACGATATGTGGGTCTGATGTGACCTGTTCATTAAAATGTGCAATTTTGCTGCATGCTCATCTATCCGGAACAAACCTGCGTACGCTTTAGACACATACCGGTAATTGGTAACAGCCATATCAAGCGCGAAATTCAAAATGGCCACAGGACAGATGGTTGTGCTATTCCAGGTGGATTTACAAGTCACCAAACATATGATTTGCTCCAGAAATATAATGTACATGTCACCGAAAGAACCCTTCAGCCGACGGTAGCTGCACAGCCACGGGAAATACCGGTAAGTGTATAAAATGTACACCGATATGTGCAGCCAGATTTGGACGCAGATAATTGCAGCTTTTAATGAATAGGTGATATCAGCCCCTCACCCGAAAATCAATATCATCACGGGTGAAGGGCTGATTTATCGGCCTAATAATAGAAATGAATGTAGCGATCTATATACAGAGATGCCTCAGATGAAAGTGACATTTTTAAAAAGAAAGTTAAAATGAAAGGTGTGAGTTGTGATTTGGATTTTTCACGTAGCTTTAACAATTTGAGTCATAGCGCTACAGTGTCTGCAGTGTGGCAGTTTATAGTGATGCCTAGCACTGGGGCATCATGAGGCAGACATGTGGCATCATGTCTCACCCAGTCACATTATCCTGACACCAAACCGACCAATCTTAACACTAACCTCTTAATATTGAGCGCCAAGCGAAGCAGCTGCTAGTACCATTTTTAAAAGTCTCTGGTATGACTCGGAAGGCTTCGAACCCGCGACCTCCCGCATCCGAGGCGGACGCTCTAACCACATAGGCCACCGGAGCGGTCTAAAATGAACGGCGTTGTACAATCTAGTCCCACCTCTCAAGTCTTGTATCATATCGCATTTCTTGCATGATTTATTTATGTCAAGTGAATATGTTTTTAAAAATGAAGTGCAATAAATGCAGTTTGTAAGTGTACTATTCCATTTCTGCATATGATTACTTTTACAACAACAAATCAAAGTCCGGTGGCGTAGCGAGGATACTTAGCGCCCGGGGACAAAACATAAACTTGGCGCCCCCTTACTTAGCGCCCAGGGACAAAACATAAACTTGGCGCCCTCTTCAAGTGCATCTGAGATAACGAATAATTGTATTTTCCTCATTTTGGTGCCCCTGGCACATGGCGCCCGGGGGACAACTGTCCCTCTCCCCCCTGCCATCCCCAAGCTACGCCACTGGGTAAGTCCACACCAGAACCTGTACAAAAACCGATCAGTGTGGAGGGTGTCCACACCAATGTTCGATGATGGATGTCACAGTTGCTGGAGTTATCCACTTCCAAAAAGGAACAAAGAGCATAAAAAACCTTGCAATTAAGAATCACATATCCTCTGACCCTTTTCGAATAGATTCATTCACTGCGATATGATTCCTCTTAATTTACTAAATGTTATGTCACAAAAACAGATTTAATCAGGTTATTCAGCAATGATAATAGACTGTTGTCTCTGATTCACATACTTGAGGCATAACACCCAAGTGTCGCTCTCGATTAAAGAGATAATAAGATAACAAGCATTATCATGATTATCGGCAATTGCGAATTCGTCTATTTTCTCTTGTCTTATACCGTTCATTTTGTTATTAATATACACTTGTAAAGCACACTGATTTAATCATAAAGTTTTCAGCAACGAGAGAGAGAGAGAGAGAGAGAGAGAGAGAGAGAGAGAGAGAGAGAGAGAGAGAGAGAGAAAGAGAGAGTATATCATGGGTTTTTATTGTATCAAAGTATAAAATAATCCTATTTACTCTATTACACGATATCGTTTTCATTGAATACTCATAGTAAAGTAGAGGTAAGTGGATAAATGTGATTTTTTTCATCATACTTGATATAATTTTCTCAAGACGGAATGCACACATTCGTCATTAAATTCATATTCTCACAAGTAATCTTGAACTTTCTTTCAGCCGAAAGTTCAAATACTTCAAAATAGATAAACTTGATTTAATCTTCATTGACAATTAACAATACACAATGAAAATGGTTCGAAATTACGTACCAGAGATACGAAGTTTTCAAAATTTCTTCTAGCATTTCGAATTGTTATGTATCTAGAAATACTGGCTAAATTTTAAACAAAATCTAAAGTTTAATTTATTTTACTCTATACTCTGCTTCTAAAGCTGATCATTTTAGGAACGAATAATATACTATTTGAGCCTTTTACAAATTACACTTAAAGAATCAATCGTAACCGATAGATGAAAACAAACAGTTATACCTTTTTCAAATCTAGGTAATTAAAGAAATGCATAAAATCCGCTTACAATGATTAATATAGAAAAATATGAATAACATTATACATGAGTGGGTGTCTTATTACACTAGAATAGCATCCACTCTATAACATAAGACGTGTTCAACGGAAGATGCAGATCAGAAACGTGAACAATCTGAAAATAAGAATGAAAATAAAAATAAATAATGTTAGGAGAGGGAAATAAATCAAAACTCAACAAAAATAAATAATAAAATTGATTCAAGTGGAGTATAAGAGCACAAAAGAAACAACTCCAAGAGAGAGAGAGAGAGAGAGAGAGAGAGAGAGAGAGAGAGAGAGAGAGAGAGAGTAAAAATAATTTCAGTGGAGAAGAAGATGGGAAAAATAACTTTCGCCAGAAAAAGGGACAGTTGGTATGATAAGAGAACGTTGTCTGCTGGTTTACTATTTTTTTGAGTTTTAACAGCACTTTAAGACATTATTGGCTATATAATTACGTGGAAATGGGAGATAAGTGCGTTTCCAAAAGGGCACACAAAGGCAACCGACACGGGCTGACTTTGGAGCGTGTCGAACCCGCAATCCATGGATTACGAGTTCGACGCTCTTCTATCCGAGTCAACGCGTCTCCCACAACACGATGTTGAACCTAATTAAATGTCTGAAGAGTATCCAGAATAAAACATTGCTCGGATTTAATGAACAATAGCCGAGATTCAATGAATTACAGGTGCGATTTAATAAAACCGGCCAGGATTTAACACACGACAGCTTTGATATAATACACAACTGGGATTGAATACACAACAGCCGAGATTTAATACATGTGAGGTAGGATTTAATACATGCCAGCCGGAACTTAATAATGACAGCTGAGACTATAAATGAGAGCTGGGATTAATACACGAGCTGAGATTTAACACAAGACAGCTGGGATTTTGCATAACACCTGTGATTTAACACCTGACGGCATGACAATCAGAGTATGTTGAGAGTATGAGTCAAAAATGCCCATGCTTCTGCAGAAACCAAAATATACATTGACAAATATGTTGAAACTTAGCCATTTTTTTCTCAGAAGTCATGACATCATTACTTAAAAAATATTTTGATTAGTCATTGGTTCTTGATGATAAGATTATCTATGCAAATACATCATTGATACATCACATGCAGTGTAAAACCTGAAAATGTGTATATACTCAAATACCCATCTGCTTATCAATACAGATATACTAACATATGTAAAAATGTAGCGATGAAAAAGCTGGAATTGATAGCCTTCATGTTTTATTTGTGTGTGTGTGTGTGTGTGTGTGTGTGTGTGTGTGTGTGTGTGTGTTTTCACCAAAGAGCTTGGTGGTATAGGAGAGAAATCTAAAGAAAAAAGGTACGAACTTTATTATTTATCTGTATTTTGTAGTTATCCACCATGCTTCCATTGACCATTAGCTTACTGGGCCGCCGGTCAAGACCGTATATCTCCAGAGTATTTAGGTCAACGTCTAGTGTCCAGCCTTGATGTGCAAATGTTATACCCAGCCTTCCTGCCTGACATTCAAAAGTTCAAATAAACCAGTAACTAATATACCGGATAGAAGTTATGCAATATCATCTTTTACATTTATACTGTATGTTTAAGACAGAACGTATAGTATGCGCACAATAAGTGCTGATTATACATTTAACTTATAATTTCGAGCAGTATTCAGGAATGATTTGCAAGTAGTGCTGTTCGCAGAGTCAGTAATACAATACAGTAAAACCTGTCTTGAGAGACCACTGCTATGAGAGACAACCTGTCTTGAGAGACCAGGTTCTCCATGTACAGATTTATTGACTATATAGTGTTACGACCTGTACTGAGAGACCACCTGTCATGAGAGACCATTGTTTTGGCAGAAGGGGTGGTCTTTCAAGACAAGTTCCACTGTAGTGGGAATAATAAAGTAATTAACGTCTGCACAGTTATAATACATGTATCTGTATTCAGTGGGAAAATAGTCCATAAAACAGTCCGTCATCAACGTAACCTGACTCTTTCTCGTACGTAATTACTATCGCCATGTCGTGCAAGTTATGTACATCAAAGAACTTAATTTGTTTAATTAGCGAACGCTTTTAAATATTATATTACATAGTCTTTATATATTTTAATTCCCCTTTCACCATTTACTGTCATTTCAATCTGCCATACTGATTCCTTTAAGTGCCATAAAATCTCGAACCTTAAAAGGTCTCTACCTGACTCAGTCCAGGAACTTCAGCTTCTAGTGCGATCGTTAATGCGATCGTTAATGGTTCCCTCCCTTGAAGCACATACAATTCTAAAATATTTATCATTATTTATCATATTATATGGTTTCCGTCCCGAAAGAAATTGCTATAATATATATTGCAAAACTGAACGTCGAAGATCATCACTGCAAAGCCCAGATGTAAAATATTTGTCTGGCTATTTTCGTTGTACGATTTTAGATGGGTGGTGATAACTTCAAACAACACCAACAACTACTACGACTACTACTACTGCTACTACTACTACCATTATTAATATTACTGTTGCGCTGCTTCATCAGCAACTAGTTCTTAGTGTTACTAAACAACAACTACCAATACTCATTCTTATACTTCTGTTTTTGCAACAACTACAGCGGAACTTTGAAAAGCCGAAGCGCTGAGACCTAATATAATATTTCGAGTATTCTGTAGTTTCCAGCTTTCAGATGTCATAGAGATGAGAATGAATTACACCAAAACTTAGATATTTTAGTGACACGAAGTATTCGAGTGCTTGCTATTTGAATTATCGAAGTTGACTGTACTAACACAGCTATTTCTACCATTACTTCTTCTACAACTATTGTTACTACTATACTAACTCTTCTTCTTTTACTACAACCACTACTACTACTAATGCTGCTGCCACTATTACTACTAGTACTACTACTGCTACTACTCCTTCTTCGACTCTAATGTAACTCGTTATCCACCATCTACAATTACTACTATTCCTGCGAAAACTACTTTTATTAAAATACAAAATAAAATATAATGATAACAGTAAAGTCCCCAAAACGAAATGAAATAAAACCCCAAAATAATATCTTAATTTACCATATAGATTATAATGATTTGTATTCCCTATTTTTAATTCAATATATGCAAGACTAAATCGTGCAGTTATTGTACAAATAAGCAATTATTAATTCAGCTTACCGGTCTAACTGAAAAATTTAGCAACGAATAATTTCCACTTTTAAAAGTGTCTGAAAAATAAGAGAAAACAGTGTTCATGGTACTTCCGGCAAAGAATTAGTTATAGGCTACATACAGCTCTAGCCGAAAGGGCCTTGATTTTCTCGATCTATTTTGCACGAAAAGCATCATCGTCTCTTTCAAAGGAAAGTGGCAAAGATATTCCAAAAGATCTAAATAACGACACTTACCGTTTATAAACTCAGACCGGAAATCCTCTGACAGTGGCTATATACTGTTTAGTCAAAAACTGCTTGGAGCTAATGTTATTCAACTGCAGAAGCTAATTCAACATTTGATGTATGAATATTAGCAGCAGAGAGGGTGAACAGACCAAAGCGGCGCGCAAAAATAATGGTTCCTACAAAAAATAAAAAAATAAGGTCGATAAAGTCAAACTGAGGTTTATTTTTCAAACATTAGGCTGAGTCGTTTGCATACTGTTGGTCTCACCCTCTCTGCTGCTATAATTAAATAATTATTATATCGATAATGATTGGCGAAGCTCACTCAGCTAGACTAGTTCGAGAGCGATTAGAGGCAATACGAAATTATCTTCCACTTCATAATAGTGTTAAACAACAGTTACAGGCGCGTCAACAAACACAAGAAGAATTTGCAGAATCCGCAGAAGAATTATTTAAGCCGATTACAAAAACCACTAAAGGTATTCTTCCCGTGTTGGAAAAAACCGCTGAAGCAACTGGAAAAATAGCAGAGCAAACTAAGAAAACAAAAAAAAAAAAAAATTCTGCGAGAACTTCCCACTGAAATAGCTGCGGTTCAACCAGTGCAAGAAATACCTGAGGATACAGACCAAGCGGAAGGTGATATACCAGAACCAGAACTAGAATCAGAAGCAAGAGCCAGGGTTAGTCTGGCTGATAAATTTACCGAATACGCTATTAATGCTATTGGACAAATCAGAAATTGACAGCAGTTAGCTGTGACTGCTGTGAAAAGTTATGATGATCGAGTACGATTTTTAAAATCTGAATATGCTGATGGTCCAGTAAGTCGCGAAATTGGTACAAATGGATATACCGCATGTATTACAACGTCGATCATGCTCGAAATAGTGATACAAGATATATTTCATTTACTCATGAAGTAGATAGATATATTGATTGGATGCAACTACCACCAGAGCAACGACAACAAATACTACAACAACAAAAACAAAAACGACAAAAAACAACCAGTCCAGTATCGGCGAAAGAATTCCATGATGCCCCAAGCGCAACTGCAAGTGGTATTGGTACAAGTACCAGGGGAAGTGGTCTCTGCAATCAAGGATAGACTAGCACGATTAGTACGACGAAAACCTCAGCCACCAGTAAAATTACCCAGCACTACGGCGATGCCTGCAAATGTTAGCAAAATAATAAATCAAACCGCAAATCAAAAACTAGCAGAGTTAGCCGCCAGCACCAACAGTACTGACAGCGAAAAAAAACATAGCAGCAAGTCTGATGGCAAGAAGTGGTCTTCGTATTAGACGATGACCAATAACATAAATATGTTCAAACGTGTATCTGATCCCGCATTTGATATGGATGCATCAATTCTCAAGGATGAGTCTGTGCGTGATTATCAATATTATTCTTATGACGCACGACAGCCAAATCAGCGTGGACGAATCGAATTACAGGTTCAAGATACGAGTAGATATTTCTCACCCGCTGAAGCATTTATTGAAGTAGAGGGTGAAATTTTAAAAACAGATGATACAGCGTATGGAGATATTGTTAGTGTTGGTTTTGTCAATAATGGCATCATGGCGTTGTTCGACAGCGCTACGTACATGATCGACGGAAAAAAATATTGAATCGATTCAAAAAGATGTTGACGTTGCCACGACGATACTTGGCCTTGCAAGATACAGCGACGATTATTCAAGATCAGCTGGTCCATCAATGATGTTTACCAAGGATACTTCTGACAACCCTAACTAAGTACCATATGACATAAGACGAGCAAAGAAAGTTACAGCTGCTGCTGACGACGCTGACGTTGCTCCTGTGGTTCATGGTGTCAATCCAAATTTCAACTTAGGATTCACATCACGTCGATCTATGTTACGGGGTGGAGAAAGAAGATTTTCTTGCCCGATTCCATTATCGTATGTATTTGAATTTTGTAGACATGTTAGAAAAGCTATATAATGAAAGGCGTCATTAACATGAATAACAAAAAAATTATTAATGTAGGAGAACCAACAGATAATTTTGACGCTGCAACAAAAAATAGGTAGACGATAACAATATTCCGATGACAACTTCGTTGTCGACGATCAATGATGGAATGACCGCATTTAGAACTGAATTTTTTAATCATGTACAACTGTTTATGAATTTTCGCAGAAACGTAAACAGAACCACTAATGAATTTTTTGGAAGTCCACCAGCCATTGATATTAAACTCACAGACGTTAACATGAAACTCAACGATATTGTCAGTGGAATTCCTAATATCGTTAAAAAAACCAAGCTGATTAAAATTCCTCACGCGCAGATTAACAATATAGTATACACAGTATCATCAGGATCATCAATGTGGACACCAAGCGATAACACTATCAAACATACCGCAGAAGTAACTGGCGTGCACAGGCTGTCCGTATTTAGTTCTGCAGAATTTAGGATATTTACTACATTTCCATGGCGTCATTCAACCGATAATTTTTCTGGAATTGTGTCTATTATATTAAATAAAGATAACGAAGAAATATTTATACTGGAACCATCCGATAAAAAAATAACCACAGCGTCGTACTGGTGGTGTCTGGAATTTGTAGCTGAAACACCTCAATTAATTGTTTAATATAGTATAATGATAGACGTTCAGCGATATAGATACAATCATGTATGTGCGTGGCAAACTAGACTAAAAAATATTATTGACGATTATACAATACAAGTGAAAAAATACCGACGACGCGTGGTTGTCGTTGACATAGTTGTCTATTCAGTTTCTGCACTCATTGCTGGAACCGGTGTAATATTGTCAACGTTGACAGCATCAGTGCCGATCGTTGTAACTATTATCGTTTCATCCGCAACAACTATCGCGGGTATTTTTAATATTATTGCAAAGAAGATAGATACATGTACGAACACAAAATTACACGAGTATGTGGTAAAATTACATACAGCAACGACAGCATATTCCAAACTATCATCGCTGATCTCGTCGTCGTTCAACGATGGTATAATATCCGATGAAGAATTTAGAGCAATGGTAAAAATATACAATGAAGTATTTGACGACGGTGACAAAATCACTGTTGATGTAATCAGGGATTTAGAATAATGATAGTAAAATAATGACATCAATGACAACGTCATTGAATTACTACAACAGATCGTCACTAATACTGCTCCGGTAAGAACTACAATGATATCAGCGAGTTCAACTAATCCTGAATTTAGTATTAATTTTCCAACAGCAATACCAGCAAAAGAACTTGCATTAGCGCAATTACGGGTTTATTATAGTTGGCCAAATATTAGGTCAAAATCATTCGGTGGACTACAACCAAATAATTCATTAGCATTTGCAAATAAAAACCGCGACGACGGAACTCCAGATTGGCAAGTAGTCAGTATTCCAACGGGCAGTTATCAAATCGAACAGATCAATGATGATTTCCAGCGCAGGATTAAATCTATCACAGGAAGAGAATCAAAGATTGCTATTACTGTTCACAAGCCAACGTTATCTTCGGCCATCGAAATATTATCGCCGGATTACGCCGTGGACATTTATCAGTCTTCGATTAGATCAGTGCTAGGATGGCCTGAAGTCCAACCGGTTTATATAGGGCCACCAGAACCACGCCGAGATGAATTGCTGACAACCGAGCATAAAAAAGTATATTCATATTATTTCAGTTTTGAAAAGCCGTTACGACAGTACACAGATGAAAAAACTGGTCAGGTTTTAATCAACATAATGTATTATAAAGAAGAACGCAGAAAGCGAACAGAATTTCTTGTTGAACTCAATGAAGGATTACCCGTCAACGAAAATTTTTTAAAATCTTACTCGGACAATATCAGATCTGAACACGTAAGATTTCTTAGGGAGTTAAAAAATATATTTTTGAGCATTATCACGTATTATAGAGAGGATACAAAACAACAAATCATCGAAACAATAATAATCTTAAATACAATTGCAAATCACATGCAGAAGGTCAACGAAGAAATTAGATTTTTCTTTATTGGTACAAAATCATCACAGCAGATTTATAAACATTTTAATATAACCGGGCAACAATTTTCATATTCAATTTTCCAGGATTTAATAATGCTGATCTGATAAAATCAGTCACCGACGTCGTCAAGGAAAACTTTCCAAAAGTTCTAGATCATGCAGAAAAATAGGCCCACCGCCAGATATTCTCCGATACAACAACGATCCGTACTCGGGTGGTCGTCATGTTTCACAGGGCATCGTCAATATCACATCAACGATCGCAGTCAATCTAGTATGTGATGTCATTGATGATAGTTATCAAGTTCACGCCGAAAAATCCAATCAGACCCAACAAGGATATATTTTATATTCATTTACACCTCAAGTACTCCCAGGCTATTTGATTGTATCAGAACCAATCAACGTTGTTTATCTAAAATGTCATAATCTGTGGTTATCCAGGATAAATTTTAAACTTACTGACCAGACTGGACACTTACTCGACCTTAGGTCGGAAATGTTGAGTATAAATCTGTATTTAAGATCATCTTGCGTTCGTAGAACATGAACGCCGTAACATAGTTACGGAAAACACCAAGCAAAAAACAAAAAACAAAAAGTCAGAATAAAATATTTTTTTTTTTACCCATGATTTTATTCTTGACGTTGTCAAGGGGTCAGAAATGAATTATCCATATTGTTTAGCTGGTACCACGTCCGTGACTATGTCACGGGTGACACTATTGGTTTTGTTGTCAATGTCACTATAGTCACTTTCACCATCGGTGTTATTACACTCGTCCCTATCTTTCGCCAGTAACTCTTCCGTAACTTCATTCGCGGACATAATATCTCTCAGCTGTTTTATACGAGCGTGTACAAGTCTTTTTGTTTCGTATTCGTGAGATAATTCTGACCTAACCTTTTCAATGTACCATGAAAGGGGAACAAACAATTTCACCTGCGTATCTGTAATTGCTGTCAGTGATTGTAACATCGCCTGCTGGATCAGCTTTATGAATCTATAATCGGAGGGTAGCGTATATCTATTTTCTGATTTCCGAGATTGTAATGATTCAAAATCACGCATAATTTTTTCAGGATCAAGTTCATTAGATATTTTTATACCGTCATATTGTAATTGCTTAATAGCAACAATAATAGCATTAATATTTTCATGATTCATTATATAATAAGTATTTATTTAATATAAAAATATTTCTGAATAAAAATAAAAAATATAAATACATATACCATAATGTTTTGGACACGTTGACGTTGTCAAAGCGGGAAAATATTATTATAAATCAGGATAACTTTAAAAGAGAAGTTTTGCTTGGCGGAGTTATCTCCGTTCATTGTGTATACCGAAATTTGATCTTTTGTTTGAATTTTTTCGAATATGCTGATTTGGTTACATTATTTGCAACACGTTTTACTGAAGGTGAGACAATGTCAAAATATTTACCAACCGCAGTCATTGATGGGAAAATTATCTCTTCATCAGTTTCTGTATTTACGCATTTAACAGCCCTCTTTTCAAACATTTTACATCTCCCAGTATTTCCACATGCAGCATTCTGACTCTGTGTAGTAATTCGTAAATTTCCTAAAGAATTATCTGTCGGATCTGAATTAATGTGATCGATCACAAATCCATCTTCGATCGGGCCATGAAAACATTCGAATATGAACCTATGAGATAAATATCTTTTTCTTCAACAGTAAATCTGAAATAACCAGCATTATCAACAGTGCAGACTGATTGTTTTAATCTGCATTTTCTGATGACACCATCACGAGACGCTTCATAATTTTTAATTATTGGATGCTTCACAAATTCATTTTGCTCCATTTATATACTAATATTATTTGTCTAAATGATTATTTTGAAAATTTAGTGAGATAGTCTTCGTTAGTTTTTATGGGGGATTCATTATTATATTTCTTATCATAATATCGTTTTAGCTCTCTGTATCTTTTACTACCACACTGTACACACAACTGGGTTTTTCCTCGTACACCAACACCACATCGTAAACACGGTTTCGGTCCTAGACTCCCTCTGCGAAAGCTCTGCATGTGACGACCACAGAATTCATTTACGCAGGATTTATTACAGCGAAGTGAAAATCCTATCATTAACCATTTGCATTTGTTATTTGCTTCTATCATTATACGTATAATTAAAGTTTAATTAAACATATATTTTGCCTTAATTATAGTATGGAGGAATTTGAGAGATTATCCGCAATTGAACCTTCCAGAGCAAGATTCGATCTTGACAAACTACCAAAATCTAAATTTAGTTTTTCGATGCAAGATCTAGCTTTGATAAATAGCGATATAACTGATCGTATCCGTGAAGCTAAAAAAGAATTTCGCAACGATGGTGCGGCTCATACTTGGTCAACATTCAGGATCATGAATGATACCAAAGATATTGCTGATACTAGAATGAATGACGAACGAGGAAGAAATATTATCAACTATCTTGATAATCAAAGATATTTTATTCTGGTAAAATTTATTGTGCAGACAGATGACAACATTTGGATTATCCGTGATAAACATGACCCTGTGCGACTTCATACTGGAAATAATACTGTTACATTAAATAAAAAATCCAAACCAGGAACATTGACTGGTACTGATAAACCGTATCATGAACGACTGTATCCTGTAACTGCAGTTGTTTATGCGATATATCAGCTGAATGATAAACCTAGCATTGATGATCTCAAACCAATAAAATTATCCTCGTTGACTTCGTCCGTGACTATGTCACGAAGGCTAAACTGCATAGCTGAGCGAGTTATGGAACATTTCTCAAAAGCGGTACGCGGAAACGGTTTAACAGATCTAAGACGTAAAAAAATTAATGCATGGGCAGAAACAGTTAAAGATACCGGAACGTCTATCAGCGACGTTGCTAAGCTAGAAAACAAATTAAAATTCCCAATAACAGTAAAAACACTAACCGGAGAGATTTTCTATGCGTCGAAATATACATCAAGAGGAGCTCCTATAACGATCATTGATAATAACTCACACGCATGGACATCTGCAGTAACAATATTTCCACGAGATAGAACAGTTAAATTTTACAGCAATTATATATTCGACGCCATCGACGATATTAGTAAGAGTGACCCTGTGTGTGATTATTTCGAAGTTCAGAATCTGGATACGTTGATCAGTTTGTACGACCTAACGGTGAAATTTATCGTGCAGAATCACTCCATGAAGAAATGAAATATATTGCTTGGAAATATATACCCAGTGATTTTATCACGGACGAAGTCAAGGTTGAACAATTACTAAATAATTGTTTCACCGTTCCTTCAGTTGCTGCCCACGCTGCTCAGGAGAAAAATTCGTGGAAACCGACACGATTGGAAATTCTTGAAGATATCCAACACAGTTGTGTCGAATTCGGACATGGTGGATTGTGGAATACTAAATACGATTACAGCGATGTTATATCGGTTGATATGGTAGCGTGTTATCCTGGAAGTTTTCTTGGATACGGAGAATGTTCTGAATACTTTAAGCGATTTGGACATCCCACACACGAGATGACCAGAGTTGCGATAAACGGACTCTTACCAAATTTTGACTTAACTGGATTTGCTTGTATAGAGTCATTTGAGTTTGCGGAAAATCTGCATCCGATTATTTATGTTTGGTTTGGAAGACATTTCTCAGAAAAATATTGGGCTCCAATAGTACTATTACGATATAGGCTTGATAATAGAATTTTAGTGTCGTTGAACGTAAACGAAGCCATTATATCGTATCGTCCGCAGAAACTAGTTTGGTTACCACAACAAAAGAAATATTCTCCGGCAGAATATGAAGAAAATCCCGATATAATTGATTATCAAAATAAAATTACAAAAGATCTTGGTAGGAAAATAATTGGTAAGTTTACTCAAGGAGGATCATATGACCATAAACGAGCGTGCACAAGATTAATTATGGATGATGCTGAACTTGATTTTATAATTGCTGATACAACGGAGAAAAACACATTTGTGAGTCGGAGTAATGCTTATGCATCAGACGGAACTAAATTGGGTACAATCGTGAGTTATATTGATGGTGAGTCACCGCAATTCACTCATTTAAGATCTTCGATGTTAGCTTACGTTTCCATAAATTTATTATCGATGATAAACAGATGACCTCGTTACGCGGTTAGAGTTGCCACGGATTCATTTTATATAAATAGCGCGTATACAGATTTGCTAAAACCGCTACTCCGTAATGGTGAATGGGGATCATGGAGAATAAAAAAAAGAAAATATACTTGATTATTCCGAATCTGCAGATGTTAAAATCGCAGAGAAATATTACCGCAATGACAATCAAGTATTAAAATCATCGGCACCATCTGTGTTTGATCCTGTGGCCAGACATAAAACAGTTTATCTCAATGGTCCTGGAGGTTCTGGAAAAACAACACGTGCCATTGAATTATTTCGTCGGAGTTTGAAGAACTCTGTTGATATGATTGTGCTGACACCTACACACAGACTAGCCAGAGAAATAAATGAACGAGGAGTAAAATCTCAAACTTGTCATAGTTTCTTCAGATGGTGCGGGGATACGTGGACACCTGAGCGAATGGGTGAAAAATATATACCCCGGATTATCATCTGGGATGAAATTTATACGGTATCGTTAGAAACATTAAAAATATTTCTTGATTGGTTACTGACAGTGAATACTGCTGTGATAATGTGCGGCGATCATGGTCAACCGCCACCTTTCGTTGCGCAGTCACCACACGAGTGGTTAAAAACGTTTGTGGATTACTATGAGGAGATAACCGATGATCATAGAGCTATTGATGAACCCCTGGGAGAATTTAAAAGATTAATCAGACTACAGCCAGATAAAATACAATGCGATATAATACGTGAAATAATTCCGCAAACTCCTGTGAATGATTTTTGGAATTTATGGAGACCAAATGATTTAATAGTTACAAGTAGAAAGATAGGTCATGGTGAATTGCAAGAGAAATTATTTTTGTTACATAAAGAAAAACTTTCAAATCTACCTGTAAAATCACGGAGAACAATTATATCTCGGTGTGAATGAACAGCAGTCATATATATAACTGCGTATCGCCTGGAGCAGACTGCAAACTACATAAATATTGACCTATGCATGTCCTTTCATTTCTTGTACATGTGGTTCTCGGGACTGCAGTATATTTTAATCAAGGCAAAAATGTGTAAGATTGTTGCAGATTTCGCGATTTTATTTTATATTTTATTCAGAATCTGTTAAGTATATACTAATCACGCATAGGAATTTCCTGCTAGGTAACCATATGATTATTTTTGAAACATATATTTGTAACTGAAGCTCATAGTGTAGTGGTTAGCGTGTCTGGCTCTCATACTCGAGGCCCGTGGCTCGATTCCCCGTACCGGACATATTGTCGGGGTTGGCGATCCGATGCCAAGAGATTTCATGTACCCCCTCACCATGTTGAACAACGTGGTGAGTGCCGTTTTGCACTCGCCCCGGGGTTTGATTTGGGGGTGGGTGGGTTTACATGAAATCGATATGCCTAGACAACCCTCTGAATTTCTAATATTTCGTTTCACACATTAGGAATTCGCTGGGGGGGGGGGGTGTTTCTATGCGCTGGCGCCCCTAAAGTAAACAGCAGGGTGGCAGGGTGATGTGAGCTCGTAACCTTGACACTAAAGGGTACCCACACAAGGACATTCAGAAAGAATGTTCACCGGACGAAAAAGCCTCATAAGAGAGACCTTAACCATGAAGAGTGCCATAAGAAAAGGCCTTCCAAATGAAAGGACTCTTAGGACCTCATGTTTATTTTTGTTCAGAAATATTTAGAAATAATATTTAGCAGCATAGGGTGAGACCACGCGTACGTGACCTAGACGTAAAAGAGTCGCAACGAACTTACCCACAAGATTTCGTTAACGCGGTCTGTTTCTCTCCGTATTAAAATGCGTTTAGTTAGAGGTTTTGGTTTAGCGTTATTGACTTTATTTTTTCATTTTCGTAGGAACCTTTATTTTTCGTAAATAAGGTCTCAGGCAAAATGATCTGTTCACCCTCTGCTACATGGAACTGGAAATAATGAATGAAGTCCCTGTTCCATCAAGCCCAGACTCTGCCATCAGATGTAGATTGTTCATGGTTAACACTGAATCTGATCAAACATATACCTATGCCTGAGGAGATGGCATACGTCTAAAATCACATACCTTGTCCCAGCTCTCACAGGGAAGAGCCCATCCACTATAGTTCCATGACAGACCCATGTCGCCTCATGGCCAGTTTAGTGCCCAGTTGCTATTGAGAGTTCAGTGTTGCAGTGCATCACATATCCCAGTGCTTGGTTCAGTGACATCACTGACCAACATCATATGGCTTCAGAAGTCTTGTTATGATTTGCCATTATGGTCCTGGCTATGGCATTCTTTCAGTCCAGTATGCCTGGATCATGGGCAAATAGTCTGCATTTGACCATGGTACTGCTTGAAAGGAAATGAAGGCCAAGTCCATCATGACTGGACTCTGTCATCAGATGTAGATTATGAATGGTCAGCACCAATTCCAATGCAGCCTCTGCCTGTGTCCAAGGAGACAGGTGATGATCAAATATCAGGTATCCTGTCCAGTGCTATACTGGCTTCAGCATCACAATTCACATGATCTATGCAGTATGTTGGCCTATAGCCAGTCTTGTGACACAGTGCCTTACCATGACATACCTATATCATCTGAAGGCCAGCATGTCCAAATGTCATGACAGACCCATGCCAGTATGTTGCCAGTTTTGTGCCAAAGTACCAAGGTATCAACATGGACTCAGTACAGAGCATAATGTGCTGTCAGTCGATGGCCATTACGGGTCCATCTAGGTGCATTGCCTTCAGGAACCAATTGTGAACAGCTCCAAGGCCCATTTCAGTGTACCAAAAACAAGTTTAATGAAACCCTTCTATAACATGATGGTTGGAGTTGACAAAGTGCCAATGTACTATGCACAATATCATGCAATGTCCAGTCAAGTCAGTTAACTGAAGAAAATATTGCCTGTGTATCAGTTTTGCTATACAAGATGTTTGGAGTGGGGATGGGGACAACTGGGTGCAAAGCTACAGACTTTAGTGTGACATTTATAAAATTGATACATGTTATTGAATAAGAAATACTGAAAACAGTTGTTGCATGTTTAATTTTTTTACAGACCACCATTCATTAATACATACACATACATGTGTAAAAAAAAATTGGCAAATAAAATGTCAGTAGTTAGAGATATGCACTCAACAGTCGATCTCATTTCCTCTATAATAGTGATTATATCGAAAATATGCACAAAGAAGCATATTTTCTTATTTAAATACATTGCCCAATCATAATACCTTAAGAGAACTACCGCTGCCTAGCAAATCCAACTCTACCGGATAACACTTTTAGCTAAAAGAAGCTAAAAGTTATCTGGCCACCTAGGTGGCGGTCGGGCAGAGTGATCTTCCCTTGGGGTCTGTATTCTCGAAGAAATGGATTTTACTTTTTTTTGTAAAACAAAGTTGTTGTTTTTTTCCCTGCTAGGTTTCATTTGAATTGAAATAATTTCTTGCTAATACATTCACATTAACTTATGAAGCATTATTTCCAAAACATGTTTGCTAGACATATCCAAATGGTCTGATTATTGACCAGTGACAAAATGTGTACGTCAGACATTGCTAGTTTCTAAACAAATTTATAAAGTAGATCAAGGATATTGACCTCGTAATATGTTTGAGATGAACAATTCAATAAGTGTATAACTGCCTGCAACCAGTTTTGGAGTAAACGATTTAATTTCATGGGAAAAGAGAGATCTCCATAATAACAGTCGAGTCATTCTCTAAAAGTCAAAGGGAAACAAAAATACTCAGATAAACCCAATATTCATTGAAACTATTGTTTATAACTAAGACTTTTTGCACTACTGCATACCATTAGAAGGAGTGGTAGGTTTGAGCTTCCAGTCTCCACAAGCAATGGGAAAAATTCCAACCTCACGTGGAATTGATATTCAGGGCATTTCTGAAGGCTAAGCAAGTGCCGGAGAAAGTGCATCTTTTGTTGTGGGTATGCGAAAAGGGACGCTTGGTCTACAACACATGGAGTGGAATTTCCGAGGAAGATTCTAAGAAACTGGTGACCTATTTGAACAGGTTTGTGGCCCTTTTTCAGCTTAAACAGAACCCGATATTCGCAAGATACCGTTTCTTTCAACGAGGTTTAAGGCACTTAATTGATTCGTAGTCACACCCCTTCGTTCGAAAGCAAGAGACTTGCAATTTTAGTTTCGCCGACGATATCATCTGTGATCATTGTTTTCTGAACGAATAGTCAGAGTTGGAGAAAAGAAAAACTTATAAATGAAGGGGACAAATTGAATTTGGACAAGCCATTCAAATAGTGCAAAATTTCTAATATTGGCAGCTGCGAATGAAGTCATTATTGTTATTAGACAATAAAGCGGAAATTGATGTCAGACAGATAACACATACACAACATAAGCACAGACACGGTGGAAGTAGGCCAGGTTGGCAGACCACACAGACCCAACAATAATGTGGCGTTAGGCCAAAATAATGGATCCCGTCACCCAAACCATGTAGAAAGAGTACTGTTACGACCAAAGCCTAAAACTACGTCACAAGAATAGCGACAAGCAGCAAGTTTTGTATAATTTAAAATAAAAGTTTATTTCCTTAAAATACAAAGTGAAAGAAAAAAAATAATGTACAGTGGTTAATGAATTCCTTAAATCCTAAAAGTTCTATCACTTACAAAGTAATCCGAATACGCTTCAAAGGTATTCCGAATTAAAACTCAAATGGTCTTATGTGCTAACACTACAGAGGCATATGTAAGTTTTAAATCCAAATGTCCTTTAATTGAACTCGAGGTAAATCCAAAAGATATAAATCCAGAACGTCCTTGAATGTTTCACGGTAAATCCGTATTGCTATTAATATATCTAAGTGTCTTTAAATAAATGTTACTGCACTGTAGTTCCAACGAAAGATATTAAAAATAAATAATTCAAGCCTCCCAGTACTCTCAAGACAAATAACTTCAAAAATGAATGATTCCGCGTTCTAAGTCACTTACATAGAAAGATGTATTAAATTCACAACACAATAACTAAACAATTCAATACGAGGTTTAAATGAATCATTTAGTATTTTCAGATACTCATTTGCAGTTGATAAATTCTTCCAGTTCTAGCCAGTCGGGAACTAAATCAATCTGACCTTTTAACAGTACGAATGTACTCGTTAGATTACGTGATATTTACAGGACTGTTTCAGAGCAGCAAACTTGGAATTTCAAAATGTCAAAGATATCATTACGCAAGCTCAAGTGATTATGTACTTCGATCCACGGAAACCATTGACATTAGAGATCGATGCATCAAGATCTGGCCTTGGTGCCTGTATAATGGAAGATGGCCGAACTATAGCGTCTCCATCTAAGAGACAACTTAGAATTTTGTATGAATGATCATTGGACCTACATTCTGGCTCTACTTTTGAGTCAGTTTTATTTATATAGTCTTGTTTACTTGGAAAATTATTCATTCTTGCGATAACATCAGGAACAGAATCGTTTGTATTGTTTTGTTCAGCATTTTGACTTGGGTAGAATTATTTATTAGATTATTATTCTCTGGAATTGCAAAGTGATCAATAATATTCCGGGACAGAAACATTAATTTGGAATTATAGTGAATTCAGACAATGACATCTTGGATTAAATTATTGTGATTAAGTGGAAGACTTAGCACATCATCATACTTCAGGCCATTGGTACATTAGTACATTCAAGACTACAGACACATCAACACCTTCAGCGCTGGATGTTATTTTGAGCACCACGAATTTAATTAGAACTTTGACTTTTTAAACTATTTGGGATTTAATTCAGAATGCTGTAAGTTCTTTTTAAATTTTGACTTTGTATTCAAGAGATATAAATTATTTGTTGAACTTTACAAAACCTTTTAGTTTTCATTCTTTTCTGTTACATAGCTTAAGACCGTAGAGTCGTTATATCATAATGGCCAACAGTACTCATCCCAAGTATTCGTAAATTTTGCGAAAAAATGCGGACTCGAGCACAAGACTCCAAGCCCATTACTTGCTATGTCAAATGGATTAGCAGGAAAAAAAAACAGTTTCTCTTGTTAAAAGGCTGTTTCCAAAGGCAAAGGACAGCAAGCAAGACCTTATCCTGCTATTCTTGAATATAAGAATTCTCTCATTAATTGTGGCTTCTCGCCAACCCAGCTGCTACTTGGAAGGAGGACCGCATCTATATTGCCAATAATAGACACACTTCTCAAACCCATGACCGTAGACCCAAATATCATGCAACAAAAATGCAGCAATTAAAACCAGGCAGAAACCTAGTTTGATAGGTCATCAAAAGAATTTAAATCCCTCTGTATGAATGACAGTGTCAGAGTTCAATTTGACAAAACCTAGAAACCGGCTAAAATGATCAAAGTTCACAACCAAAGGTCAGTTTCATTTCAAACTGAGGATGGTGGTATATACCGCTGAAACAAATGGTTTACTCTGTTAAACACGTAGAAAGTTATCCAACGTAACCCCATTTGCTGCAAATGTCTCGGCGTGTGTTACAAATGAACCATCGAATTGTATAACTCAGATAAATTCTCCTAGAAAACCCCATTTAAATAGAAGTCTTCTGGAATCAAGAACGCCAGAACAGACCTTCATATCAAACGCCCTTTATGTAATACTGTCTGGAAGAGAGGTGAAAGCAGGTACATGATATCCAGGGGATCAATGGATAAGCGAGTGATATTGTAAATAGAGCAGTGATCGAATAATAAGACTGATAAGAATTAGATTCAGTGTATGAAAATACATACAAAACGTTTAACCTTCATGAACAATTATGTTGTTAAGATGATTATCGCATAGTTTTGGATCATCACTTAAAAATATTATTGAACATTTTATTAAAGTAAATGAGGACCATTGACTATTATAATTGTCACATTACAGAATTTATTATAATGTCGCTGTGATTGTATTTTTTAACGTTGAAGTTATACTACATCAGATTGGATTCTGTTTTTGATAAGTTGACTACAATGGCTGAATAAACGGGGGTGGCGGTGAACCGATCTCTAAATAATGGATTTATTTAGCTAGGGAAGATCTGTAAAAGAAATTTCCCATAGAAAACGATCAATGGCTAAATAAACAGGGGAAGGGTTGACCGACACCCCTCCTGACTTTCTAACGGTCTATTCCCCAAAAATGAACCTTCCATCAAATATTACGAGAGCCCCCAATGCAAAGTTCCCGTCTGATTTTAACCTTATGTTACTGCAACACGATATTCTTTGGCAGGATGAACCTATAGTAATAGTGGCCATAGTAAAGGTCCACTTTGATAAATTCGTTCAAACGAGGCTGCAACTTCAGTTGCTGTTTTAGTTGATAATGGTTTCCTTTCTTTGTATCTACTGGCAACGTCGACGACCATCAACGATTAATTGTATGTGCGTCTCTATATTGAATTGATTTGGGTTGTGGTAGATAAATCTGCCATATTGCTTGTCTGGACAACCAATCTGCTGTAACCTTACGCACTACACCTGCTGCGTCAGCGATTTTACTAATCGCTTCTGTGCCTTTCCAGTATCATCTTGGACTATAATAAATCTACTCCATTATTACAATTATTGGACAATTAATTGCTCACCCTCACCGCAAGTTTGCCACTCGTCGCCGATCTTATCAGCCTATTGGCAAGCGATTCTCTTAGAGATTTATTTTTTGCAGACTTCAACGTGTAAATCAGCTTGACGTCTGCGATATGTCATTGTTGTAGATCTTGATTTTTATACGTAATATCATGAATATGACACACTTGATTAATTGCATTTGCTGGATGTTCTCCTGGTTTTGGCTGATTTCTTTCGTCGAGTCTAATATCAAGTCTAGTTCCAGGGCCACAATAATTATATCATGGAAGATGATTCCCACCAGGATACTTAGCCCATGGAGTTCCTGGTAATTTCCCGAGTGCCGCGGCGATATCGCCACGGCTTGTCGTCTCGCTAGATGCCACAAATTTGTATTTTTTGTACCGCATTTCACGTACGTAACTGTAAGCGTCCGTTGACGATTCTTTGTCGTTATTGTTTTTAATCCATTGGTATGAGTGATTATTTTTCATCAAACACAATATAAACTTATATACTTGTTATATTTGTGCAATATGAATGTGATTGACTTCTCAGCAACACGAGAACAGGAGCCAAACGTGTCATCCGGCATTGCCAAACTCTATTCTCTCCATTATCGTTGGCCCATCTGGGTCTGGTAAAACTCAATTGCTATTTAACCTGATAATGAGATGGTTAAAGTGGGACAAACTTTATTTAGTGGCACAATCTGTGGATGACCAACGATGCTATCATGTTCTTAAGAAATTGAATGAAAATGCAAAGTCACTAGGAAAGGATGACGATAATAATGACAATGATGATAATAACGTTATTGAATTTATCACTGTCATTGATGATGCGCCATCAGTCGATGATCTTGACGGTAGTATTAATAATTTAGTTGTATACGATGATGTTATGCTCGACAAACAAACAAATCCAGCCAGAATATTTTTACGACTTAGACATAAAAACACGGATGTCATTTACGTTACGCAACGATACGCTCAGATCCCTAAAGTGATTAGAGATAAATGCAATCTTTTGGTTGTCATTAATGGCGTCCATATACATACGCTGAGAAATATTCATCAGTTTTGGTGTTCTGGTGACATGGATATGATTAGGTTTAAAAGCTTCCTTGCTAATGCTCAGAGAACTCCATATGGATTTATTACAATAATTTATTGCACGATCCCAAAAAGCATGATATCGCATTGGTCTTGATAAAATCTTTGGTTGAGCAACATATCAGTGCTACCCCAGTGAGAAGGCTCGGTTAAAAACGTCGATTCAACTCCAAAGTGGCTGCCCCTTCCCCCCCCCCCAACACACACTTTTGTTATAAGCCTTATTTTTATGAAAAAAGGTCTCGAACCGCCACCGCAGCAACCTCTTCAACCGCAGCCCGAAGTTCAACCATCTCCACCACCAAAAGTTAGAACTAACATAACAGATAAAGTCACTGAGAAAGGTATTGCAGCTATCAGAGGTAAAGACCAAATACTTGATACTGCCGCGTTTGGATGCAGTAGTAAAGATCAATATTCAAAACCCAAATATGTTTACAGTCTAAAATCTGCCGATTGGGTCAGAGATGTATATCGCGTTGCTGCCAATATTCAGCAAATCAGATCTAAGGAAGATATTGAAGATTTTGAAACCATCTTTAATAAAGCAGTTGAGGAATATGATGCAAGAGCACGACAGGAAAAGGAAAATACAGGTAGAAATGAAGAGTAAATTTTTAAAAGCAGCAGGAGAAAGGAGAAGATCGGGCGGAAAAACTAGATCTGAAATAAGGAAGAAATAAAAAGCTGTGTCAGGGGCGCTCTAGCAGCGCGTTCTGGAATCACAACCAGACTTGCATCACGAAACGCAACCTGAAGAAAAAATCGGAGAGGGACTAACCTGTCGTGGTCGTGAAAAAACAAGGTGTAATGCAATCACGATAAAAGTTGCCCCAATAACGTCCTCGCTGATTTGATCTACTAGAATTTCTGACTGGTGGAAGACAAGCGGGCAATAATTTCCCCTAAATCATCAATGAAGCAGCTGAGATTTGTCTGCGTTTATTCACTGTTGGTGTCATGGACAGTAGCGTTTATCGGGCACTTCTCGATGAAATTATTGATGATCACTACAGCGATTGATCTATTAGATCGATTTTAACAAAATAACATAATTATACACAATGCCTAACGTGGAACCGTAATGGTCAGGGTGATGCATTCACGATTACCAGTCGAAGGTCAACTGCAGAAGGCTGAAGGCTGAGGATACATCGTATTGAATTGGAGATCGAGTTGGTTTTGTTAATAATGTCGTTATGGCGTTGTTTAACAGTGCCACCTACATGATTGATGGAAAAAAATATTGAACCATGTCTCAAAGATGTTGATGTTGTTAGGATGATACTGGGTCTCGAAAGATATTCCGATGATTATTCGCGGTCCGTTGGTCTGTCAATGATGTTCTCCAAAGATACCACTCATCAACCCGAGAGCAGTAACATAATATTGAACGGTGCTGGAGAAGCAGCCGCATCGATAAATGAAAATTTTAACCAGGGGTTCGTAGCACGTTGATCGATGTTAAACGGCGATGAAGAATTTTATGTGTAATTCCACTATCACATATCTTTGGATTTTGCAGAAATGTCAGAAAAGTCATTTTCGGTGCTAAACACGTAGTGGTAATTGTTCGAAAAACCACCGACAACGATGCAATCTGATGTACCTCTTGTGTTGATCCTCCTAAAAAGGGGACTGGCAAAGCTTTCGTTCTGGATGCCAACAATGACGCCATTGCTGAATGAAGTACAATGGCTTTTATGGATAGCGGCGGCAAGTCAACTTTGTCGTGGTTGACGATGACCACAGATAGTATGTAAGGTAATGTTGCTGGTTTATTCACATGGCAGATAGCATCACAGCAGGAACAGCACCACGACATATATTTATAGCGTTTCAATCACAGGAGGGAAACCCAACGGTGTCTGATACACTCGGGGTTAGTGAAGTTTCTCTAAGAATAAACGGACATAAAAGAACATCCGAAGAAGTGTTATTGGATTTTGGGAACAATCATATCGCACGTGCGTATCATCGCTTGATGACATTTATGGGGCGTGATCAGAATGTTGATTCTGGTTTGCAGTATCTCAGCGGGATTTCACAGGGCTATATCCGATCTATTATTTTTCACTGGAACACTTAGATTTGTTTAGACAGTCAGTCCTTAACATACACAGCTCATGTAGCACGACCACCAGCTGCTCCTGGTGCTTACAGAGCAATCGCTGTAATAGTATCAGACAAAACAATGCAGCTCAAAGGCGTTGGTGAATGAATGAGGGTCGTTGATACATCTGTAGAAAACATAATTGAATCATTCATTATATTGTATAAAATGTCATATCAACACGTCAATGTTACCATGACACCTGGTCAGATTGAAAAGCTGCAATCGGCATAAGAAAAAAAATTGAGGAACAACAATATTAGTAAAATCAACCGAGTTGCAAGGCCCACATAAGTTGGCGCTGACTGAACGTTGGATGAAACACTTTAATGACGCCAAAAAATCAAAGACTGGTAGTAAACTTGATCTTTCCGTGAATGCAATCGAGCATACTATAAAGGCTGTTTGTATATTCCCTTTTCTTGCAGCTATACCAGCATTTATTGCCCCTGCAGCTCCAGGTGTTGCAAAAGCAGCTACGCTTGGTATCGTTAGAACCGCTGCCAGGATGGTATTGAAAAAGCGACAGGGCAGGGTATAGCGACCAGCCCCAAAACCTCCAAAAAGACAAAAGAGACGGGGCCTACGACTGCCAGGAACGATCCCTTCACTGAGTCTGCGACTACTAGGAACGTTTCACTAAAACTCCCAGGAAGGAACCTTTCTATGTCCAATTTTGATTTACTTGATGCTTCTCGGCGAGTTTTTCATGCATGATATGTTACTAGAACAGCCAAATAGCATTTAAAATGGTGTCATTAGTCTCGATGATAGTTCTGGTGCAGATACTTGCTGGTATGCATATGCTATTGACCCAGGTAGTGTTGTTTATTTTGATTCGTATGGATTAGCGCCACCAAAATAATTTTTAAAATACATCGCAAGATTTACTGGTAAATCCGTTGTTAGCAGATCCTAATAAATCCCCTGCCGTCCAGATCTGGTATTCAACATTACCAAAGCAGACATTGACAGATCCACTATTATGAGGTTCAGAAGTACTTAGCGCTATATCAAGGTCACCAGCACCACCGCATAAAGTCGTACACGAATACACTAGCGGTTGTTGTAAACAGGTTAATAATTTATAATGGTAAATATTTTCGGAAGATCTCATTCCACCAGAGTCAAAGGTAAACCTGGTCCCGACGACGTTGATTTATCAGCGTATGCAACACGAGATGAGTTTGCTGATCTCATCAGTCTCACAGGAGTTGACAAGGACGAAGATTTTTTTCAGGTTCAACACTGAAGGTTAAAGATGAGCAATATCAAGTGGATCGATATTATCAAGCGAGTTTTAGGTGCGACCGACGATAACATCGTAGTATTTACTGATGGTGGAAAAATCAGAGACTCAAGCGTATCAATCAAAGCTATCAAAAATGAGGTCAATAAACGTGTTGCTAAAACTGACGATACAATGACCGATAAACTCAACATGAACGGAAATATAATTGTTATTCTGAGAGAACTAGTGTCTGACGATGACGCCGTAACGAAGAAATACATGCACGACAATGACACCACAATTGATAATAAATTAACGCTGCGATCTGAGTATGATTCTCACTTAATAACATTTATAAATCTTCGAAGAAATTTTCAAACGTCAATCACAGTGATTAACAAAACGCTAGCAGATATATCTAGCGGAATCCACGACGTCGGAAAGATTGAAGCGGGTGTAATTCATACAGCCACCATCATCAACGCTGTATAAACGGTGGAGTCTGGATCAGCAACATGGTCAAAACGTGATAACACAATCAAACAAACCGCTGAGGTCACCGGCGTGTACAGGCTCTCAGTGTTGAGCGCTGCGAAATTTAGAATATTTACGTCATTCAGCCGATGAATATTCTGGAACCGTGTCGATCATTCTAAATCAAATTATCGAGGAAATATTCATATTGGATCCCGCAGATAAAAACTTAATCGCGGCTATGTACTGGTGGTGTCTTGAATTTGTCGCGCCAACACCTCAGTTGATTACTTAATACTTATAAAATGGCAATGAACTTGAATTCGCGTACGAATCCCACAGTCTTACAGATATAGTAAGTCAAACATATATGTGGAAGGCATCGCTAGAAAACATCATCTACTAGCATACGATGAAACCAAAAAGAGTATAGCAGACGCATCGTCATCAGCGACAACGTTGCATATGCGGTGTCCGCTGTAGTCGCTGGAGCAACAAGGTTAATAGGTACATTATCAGCAACCTACGTGATAGTACCAACAATAGGAATTGGCGTATCTGTATGCGTCAACGATGCTGGCATTCTTAATATCATCGCAAGAAACTATTAATGTGTGCAAGTAAGAAATTATATGAATACACAGAAATGCTGTCGATGGCAACAAATGCACATGCTGCTTATTCCATTGATGATGTCATCGGGGCTGAACGACGGTAAAATATCCGATGATGAATTTCCTGCAATCTGTATTATTTATCATTCCGTGTGTAGGTCACTGCGCGCGTCCATGGCTGTTTCCGTGTCACATTAAAAATCGGTATAAATAACGATGACCGCAGAAATAAGTACACGACTGGAACAGATTATTGCTAATACAAATGCCGCCGACGACCACGATGATATCAGCGACGTCAACGCAGCCGAAATTCGACATCAGCTTTCTTGCCCCGATAAGCGCGACCATTGGTCGGTCACTTGAGATCACACTGGCACAATTACGAGTTTATCGTAGTTGGCCGAACATCAAAGTAAAATCATTCGGCGGATTATCCGCTAATAATTCACTGGTATTCACGCATAAAAGTAAAGATGACGGTACCGAAACACAAGTTCCTGACTGGAAAGTCGTCGGCATTCCAACAAGATCATATCAAATCGAGCAAATCAATGACCAACTTCAACGTAGAATTAAATTTATTACTGGAAAAGAATCAAAGATCTCTATCACGGTACATGAGCCAACGTTGAGTGTCGCCATTGAAATATCAACGCCCGATTACACCATAGGCATATATCAGTCGTCGATCAGAACTGTGTTGGGATGGTCTCTGGTAGAGCCGACTTATGTTGACCCCTCCCCCCAACCACAACGATCTGATTATTTATCGGACGAACATAAAGTTGTAAAACTTCCAGACTATGAGGGACACTTTGAATGGCGATATCTGACACCCCACCCACACCAAAGATGGTCAAAGGATCATATATCGCGGTGGTGGTAGGCAACGACATGCATGACACTATGATGGCGCAATGATGATAGAATCAGCAATAAGGATGATGCTTATGCTGTATATTTCTGAAGGAAGAGTACGCGCCAATGAGATAACGCAGGAATATATAAGATGCACAATGCTATCTGAGAACCATATTTGACCAATGTATACATGAATATCCGAATGATAATCTTAAACGAAAATTCATTGAGACAGTACAACGTCTGAACGCGGTCAGATCTGATGCAGAATTTTATGGAAAATGTTCAATAGAAAAGGCTATCAGATGGGACGTAGTGGGGTTGCAGCTGTTGCAGAATACAGAAAATTATTTCTTGAGCATTATAAGATCACCGAAGCCCAGCTGCGTACTTTCAAACCGCCTGGGTTGGACATCGATGAAATACAAAAAGGGTCTCAATTGTATAATCAAAGAATATTTTCCAAGGATTGAGCTAACATGGAGGGCAATAAAACACAAACCAAATGTTCTCAAACACAACAACGATCTAGATGATGTTGATCGTCATATATTGCCAGGTACAGTTAATATTACTTCGACGATTTTTATAAATCTTGTTTGTGACGCAGTGGATGGTACTTATCAGGCGGGATCGAACGAAGGGTCCAATGGATCCCACCACCACCACACACAAAGCAATTCTGGTGCACACGTTTTGGTAAAGTGGACCATCGTGCTGGCAATAGAACTACCTGAGGTAACTTTGTTACCATGGTGATGACTTCTGCTACCTCGTTTATTTCTTTGGCCAGGAATGCTGTATAAAAGTGGTTTAGACGTTTGTTTTCTGAAAATGACTTGCATTTTACACAAGGATCGTATATGGAACACTTCTCCATTTAACACAATTGATCCTCTTTGAAAACAACTTTTGAAATGCAAATCATTTTTACTGTGACACGATCAATTGTCTTTCAGACAATCACGTTCATTTTTCCGTTGAGCACATCCAGCGTCATAAACCGATCCGATGTCACCAGAACGTACCACACCGCGCCAGGATTACCAATGGTCCATCGAATCTCGATATCGGCTGAAGAATCTTTGAGACATTCGGAATATTTGGACATGTCGAAATTGAAAATGGGGGACAATGACGCGAAATCATCCAGAGACACTTGAGTTCCAGTATCCGTATCCTGGTATTTTTGCATGGATTCCATCAGTATCAAGTACGTGCGTGAGTAATTTCTCGTGGCGGCGGCAAAATTGCACTCTGGTTCTCATTTCCACAATCTCGTTATCGATTTCCGCACCGATATTACCCGCTTGTTTAGAAGCGATCAGTAATTTTAACCGTGCTATGATCTCGGATGAGTTTTGATAGTAGCGTACCAGATCCGGTCTTGTTGTTTATCAGCTCATCAACTTACTTTTCCAGTTTTCTCATCTCTTCCTTATTACTAGCTTTCAACATATCATCCACAATTTGCTCTATTCTGCTCTTCATCGTCTTAATAGCCTTTACCTGCTTCTCTTTTACTTCTTAGCCTCTTCATCCATCTGCCTTATATCCTCTTCAATTTTCTTAAATTCATCCTCATCATAGCGTGAGCTAAGCCTACTTCTGTCTCGTGTTGGTCGAGTATCAGCAGGGTCACGTGTGAAAAAACCAACAGGCTCACGTGTGAAAGGGGTAATTATCCCGGATTCCATGGGTCGTGCACCCAGTGCATCCGGTTCAGCCAACACCTTTAAAGTTCCTTGAGGTGTCCTCTCCACAGGTAATATGGTTCGAAGTGGAGTGCTTAAAAAGAGGTTAGTGGCGGTGGAAGTGGTTTGCTTTTACCTTTTCCGCCTGTAGTAATGAAGCCAAAAGCGCTGAGAGTGCGATTAACGTTATCGCGAAGTTTGGGTATAGTGTTACCATACTGCTTAAGATCATGATTTATTTTAATCAGCTTGTAAATCTCCTCCGGTAAACATTATTTTCCTCGAGCCTTTTTGTTTTTGACGCTTTTTCAGATTTGCTCTTTAACCTATCGCCGGTCGTTTTGAGATACTCCTCTATTTATTTGGCTTGATTTGGCAGACTTACTTTGGCCAGCTCCTCCATCCGATCATCTTGCTGATCCTCGAGGCTTATCAGTTTTTCAGGAGCGCGGTTTGTTTAGCAGCCTCAATTTCCTGCTGTTTGGCTAACGCATCTGTGACAAATTTAAGCAGTTCCTGGTCGATTTTGCCCTGAAACGCCTGCTTGCCCACTTTATACTCAATCAGTTTTGACGTAAAGCTGCACGTTGCTCAACGAAGTTTTTGAGCACGTCCTCGCGTTTTTTGCTTACTGGCGATTTTCTTAAACGACATGGTGTTATATACCGACGAAGGTACATAAAAATCATGATGCTTTCAGACACGTAAAATTCGTCGAAACCTTTACGTATTTTTCTGGCACCGTTTCTGCATCGCGATTAAAAGTCATAAAATCGTGCTTGAAGCCAGACGTCGAGGCGGCGTAACAGTCTTTAAATTCTTTGGCGGTGATGCCGCTGCAGTGGTCTCGAACAATCGCAGAGATGTCCTGGTTATATAACCCTGCAAACAGCACAAAACATCCAGTGTTACGCCGGATGTCTCTGGGTACGTCGTAATACGTTTGTGTCAAGTAAAAGCTGTTGAAGTGCTTGTTTCGAGATAACGAAAATACTCGTAAATTTTTGTCATGTTGTCGCGGTCAATCTTAATGTCGTCAAACACGACAATGTTATGTCCGTCAGCGTCCAGTTCCTCCACAGGCTGAATCTCGTCCGGCTCGACCATTGTAAAGATGGAAGGATTTCCTGAAAGGTGTTTTTCCAGAGACTCGCTAAACTCGGATAGAGTTTTGTACTCGTCCTGGTAAGGATTTAACGTGTAAATCACCAATCGGTCGTAATTAAGCATGCTATTTAACAGCAGATTCATCAGCAAATTGGTTTTACCGCGGCCTGTAGGACTTTCGATCATATAATGAAGTAAAAAAATGATGTTCTTTTAGTCTTTGTCTTGGTATCGAAATTAATTGTGTTCATTTTTTATATTAATCATGTCCTACACTTCCCTATCGTCCGGCGATTCCTCCCAGGACGAACTGCACCAAAAAATCGATCGCACCGATGACTCGATGCAAGGTGACTTAAACATGCGCGGACACAATATCACAAATATTGAGGAAGTGAGTATCCACACCAGATTCCAATGCCAAGCGATCGTCTCACGTGTCTAGACTGGCTCAGGCCAAATTATCTTTTATGGGCGGTAAGTTATTGTACGATTTACCAGCTCCTACAAGACAGGCTCTCATGTCTTCTCAGGCAGTCTCTTTGGCTGATCTCGATATATCACTCCCTGGAAAATACGATAAAACGGGTGGGACTGTGACTGAAAATGTTACCACGACTGGAAATTTATATGTGGCGTATCACGTCACGAACGATCTAGTCATGAGCTCTCCAGCTTCTGGAACCACATTACAAAACGCATGACGTCTGGGAGTGTACACCGGTCTGAACACGAGAACGAGAATAGTCTATAAGTTTGGTAACTCTGGCCGTTCCATCTGGATTGACAGAGATGCCAGTAGAAATTACAAGCCCATCACCATCCCAACAATAAATTCTGAAGGTTTCAGAATCAACAATAGCACTTACTACAAAAAAAAAACTGATCACGGTAAACGACACGAAAATCATGTTATTCAGGCCAGCATCGATGAACAGTCAGACACTCAATGGTTTACCCACCGGGTGGCCTATCACGGATAACACCCAGGCAATATCGCAGTTAAACTTGTTTGGAGGTACTAAATTCTCTACCACCAGAAGCACATTACCATGGCTGCAGAAGCAAAACTCACGATCACCGATTACCTGCCTACTTCTGACAACGAGGTGGCGAGAAAAATGTACGTGGATACGCGCCACGTTAGAAACAACACAGAGAACATCCCACAATTCACTGCAAGGAAACCGATTTGGTGTTTCCGTATCGGCCTCGTCGGAATTTTGCAGCTCTTGCCAAGCTTTTTTTGTCTTTTCGCATCACCTCGTGACGTCCGATGCTGCAAACGAGTGGGCAACGGCCGGAATCACGTCCAATTTTTGGCCTCAAGTGCAAATACCGGCAGCGGTCGCCAACTGGAAATTTCAGGTGCGGGGACGTAGCGCAGGGACACAGAGAATTCTTCCGATTAGACGGCTTCAAGCCAGACAATACGGCCGACATGCTTCATAACGGTACTGCTCCCATTAGATGAATTTTACGTTACCTACAGCACATACACAAAATATTCCACGTTTAAATTCACTGCGCTAATGGCAGAGCCTTATAATCCTGGTTTCAGTTATTTTCAGATTGTTACATTAGACGAATTAATATATTTTTAGCCATGGCTGAAATCGTCCAAGTGGTTATCTAGCTTTACAAAGTTGATGTTCGACGATAACTACCGGCAGAACGCCTCATATGCCGGAAACGTCATGCACGTGCTCAAGCAAACAACATGAAATTATGCAAGGATTAACCACGTGCGAGATCGGTGTAAAACAACATCGGTAGAAATGACGTATGCAGAATTTCAAAATGACGATACGGCGCTATTCCACGCTTATGTGGGACACACGTGGCAGAAACAGCTGAGACATGCCATCGACAAATAGTTTGCCGTGTTTAAAATTTGTAACGACAGAAAATCGACGCGATTAGTCAAAGATACCGAAGGCTTTATTCACGCCATCATCCAGGAACCATATCCGAGTCTCGTCGACGCCATCGTAAAAAGCGGTTAAATTAAACGGCGTAAATTTACGCGAAAGGAAGACGACGACGCGCACAAAAAGATCGCGACTGCATGGATAAAGTCGTGACAAAAAAGAGATTTCGAGGAATTACAAAACTGCGCGATGTCGTGGGCAAAATATTTTTTTTCAGCATGCTTGGTTAGATTACTAAGACGTATATACCATCATGGAGGTGATGGCGGTGATCGGTAACTCTCCAGACGAGGATGCAGTGGTTCCAGAACTAGAAACAAATAGCACATACATCCAAATAGAGTTTTCGAGCCAAACGAAGTTTTCGAATTGCTGCTTTATCTCCATGTGTACAAACACCACGGAAAAATCGATCCGGACCTGGCAGCTGCAGCGTATCGTTACCTGGAAAGTATAACCATGCCAAAACTTGAACTCAAAGTTTGCCTCACACTCGCAGACATAACTACGGTACCTAAAGAAAATTTCACTCATTATCTGATGGTGGAACCTGAGAGAGAGAAAATGATCGTAAGTAGAAAACTCGAAGTGTCCAAATACACGACTATGAACTGGCCTAATGCTATTGAGTTCTATGCAGCAATTGAACATGGTTTGATAGATTACGAGAAGTTCAACGTCAACGTGGAGAAAAAATCGCTCTTTGCTTTTATTACCTTTATAGTTATCACCGTAAACTCGATACGGATAACTTCGCGATAAACACCATTGACGCTTACAGCCACTTGGAGATGATAAAAAGCTTCAAGCCACTCTGGAGGTGCTGAAGGATCTCATCAAGTTCAACCAACTCACCAAAATAATCATGGAGATGGATTTTATTGTGACAGATATCACCAAACCAGGTACAAGCTAATATGTCAGTAATCACAGATTGAGCGTTGAAAAGTACATGAAATGTTTCAGTGAACGTCTAACAGACTTGGAGTTGATGTTTGGGAGATTAACAAGTATAGGATGAGATCAGTGATAGATTTCAATCACATCGACCAAAATTTGTCAAAGGAAGACCGAAAAGAATTAGAATCGTATTACGAAAAGTCTACGTGTACAGGCACGCGTATCGGCATTATTTTGAGAATATCAGCAGCTGCATCTTTCGTAATGACGGTGGCCGGGATCGTGTCCACGGGCGCTACGGCCAATCCGTTCATGCTCATTTTCTTCGGCGCTGGATTAGTTTTAGAAACGATCGTCATACGAATGGAACCCAAACTGGAAGCCCCCAAAATAGCCTATCAAAAAGTGCTCAGCAAATTAAGGTAGTACCTACGCGGAGCTAAATTCAACATGACGATCTTAATTCAAGAAGTGAGAACGGTAGACGACATCATCATCAATATGACATCAATATCCTAAAACAGGATTGAAAAAGCGTACGACAAAATATTTTTGACCTAGCAAAAAGATAAACGCACATTTAGACACTGGGAAAAGGCGGATCGCTGTGTTATATCAGCCACAAATTTTGTGCATATGGGAACAATTACAAGCGTTTTGTCTCTTGTGTGATGGAATTGTATTCGGTTTTATCACCAGTTTCGAGATTTATGGCGACCATAGGACGGGCAGAGCAAAAATTAATAGCACCACAACACCCGCGACGAACATTTCCACGCTGAGTTACGATCTCCAAATTTACTTGGGGGTTATCGAGTTCATTACTGTTGAGATGATCTACCATGAAGCCAATTGGAATGATACCACGGTGGCACTCAAAAACAAAATGATGTCGGTCCCAGAAACGGTAATCTTTTTTTGTCTGCACATGACGTACGTCTCCTTGATTGTTAGCCTCGTAATTGGTAAACATAGAGTGATCTCGTCAGTTGCCAGTCATGATTATACTATTAAAGTTTGTTTAATTAAGCGTAGTTTTCGTTAACATGCGACACGGCCTTGTCGATCACACTACCATAATGTTCACGGCGATGTACATAATGTTTCTATAACGCCATCAGTTTAAACGGCATATACTCCACGATGTTTCTGTTCGTGTTAATCACATCGATGTTATCAGCGTTTAAAAGCACTTTCGTTTCCAGACCCTGCTGAAGTAATTACAACAGTTGACTTTTCGTCAGCATCGCCGTAAT